>SMOI01000199.1:2826-25438 GCA_008000375.1 Poteriospumella lacustris
CTACGCAGAATCTGGGGAAGTATGATATTTCCGCTCGATTTCCGCCGGTTTTCCGTCGTTTGGGCGCTGAAGATACGCTGCAGGCGGGAATCGCCTCGGCGACGTGATCCTTCGCGGGGCTCCCGATGGATTCATTCAAGCGATGTGGAATGCTCGACAAGGCAACACAGAGCTTGGTGCAAAGTCTTGGAGCAGGTTACAGTGTGTGTGCCTGGCTATTCTTCCGAAAAATTCGTAGCCCGCAGTGTTGTTGACATTTTTCCTTCGCTGAGGGCCGTGAGAATCTCTTCCGACTGCTCGCCATGACTTCCTGGTAATGCAGACACGTGAAAACGTTTACCAACGCTCAGCTGAATGAGTTTGTATGTTTTTAGGGTTCCTTTGACTCGGGACTATGATGATGAGTCTCAGAAGCTAAGGTGAGGTCGCCGCTGCGTTGCCCTTGGACAAGCTCTCATTCCCATATTTGCCGTACAGACTCTCCTCCGAGCTGGCCACGAGTCACCCGCTTCTCTTAAACAAGCCCAAGAGCACAGCAAACCTACTGGAGGCTGAGAAACCTTCGGGTAAATCGTCGTCGAGCAAGAAAGCGACGCTGAGCGATGACCCGCTTTCCGACCCCCTAAGCGGCGGCTTCACAGACCCGCTGTCGGCGCCGTCCAAGCCCGTCATTGATGACCCGCTGTCATCCAGCTCTGCCCGCGCCTCAGCGGTCGTCGAGACGAAGAGCCAGGCGCTGGAGAGCAGCAAGCAGCTGGCGGCCGAGCTGCAGGCGGAGGACCTGCAGCACCCGTGGCAGACCAAGAAGCAGCAGATCCGCAAGGACTACAACGTCTCGGGCAACATCGTCCTGTCGTCGAGTTCGCTCAACGAGTTCAGCGGCTCGGGCGTCGAGGACGGCTCTGGCACGCGGCGAGTCGACAAATACGACAAGCGGCTGGCCAACCTCGAGCGTCGCGAGATGTCCGCCGACGAGAAGATCGAAATCAGTCAGAAGGAGTACGAGAACCACGTCGAACGGCTCTTCGGCGACTTGCAGCAGGCCTGGGCGCGAGAGGAGCGCGTGCAGACGCTGAAGATCGCGATTCAGATCGCGAAGCTGCTGGCCGACACGACCCTTCCGCAGTTCTACCCGTCGATCTTCGTCATCGTCACCGACGCGCTTGACCGCTTCGGCGACATGGTCTTCCGCCGCCTGCTGGGCCGCGCAGACGACTCGCTCAACGCGGCGCACCCCGGCGCCAAGCAAAAGCTGCGACTGGCGCCGGACTTCAAAGCGGCCGACGTACCGACGCTGGCGAAGGAGACGACACGCAACTGGTTCTACAAAACGGCCTGCATCCGTGAGCTGCTGCCGCGCATCTACGTCGAGATCGCGCTGCTGCGCTGCTACCGCTTCGTCACGGACAGCGACTACCCGGTGATCTTCCAGCGCATCGGCTCGGTGATCCGCGGCCTCGGCGACCCGCTGGTCGCCTTCTACGCGCGCCTCTACCTCGTCGTCAAGGCCGGCGACCTCGCCCCGTACGTGCCTCGCGCGCCGGCGTCGTCGTCAGGCAGCGCCGTCGCGAGCAATGGCATCGCGCTGGCGATGCTGCAGGACGCGCTGTTCTCGCTGGCGATGGCGCGCGACTCGCCGCTGCTGGCGGCCGAGCTCGAGAAGAAGAAGATCGCGCCGCGCCAGTACTTCTACCTGCTGTCGCCCGCCGTCGAGTGGATGATGAAGTGCGTGGGGCGCGGCGCCTCGCGCGACACGTTCCAGTCGGTGCTGCAGCTCTTCCGCGACACGTGCAACGACACGATGGTGCTGCGCCACGTCATCGACTGCTTCGACGCGTCGCACTACGCGCACGCGGCCCTGGGCATGGTGACGCTGGCGAAGAGCGCGTCGGTGACCTGCGTGGGCGTGATGGAGGTGCTGGCGGCGCTGGGCCGGCAGCTGGCCATCCACCCGCCGCCCGAGGACCAGCGCCTGCCGCTGCTGAACGAGGTGTGGAAGACGGTGACGAAGGAGCTGAAGGACAAGGCGGAGTCGCTGCTGGCGGCGGGCGGCAGCAACAACTCGCTGCTGGGCAACTTCGTCGCGGTCACCTCCGCGTGGCTCGACTGCGTGCAGCGCCACTACTCGGAGCGCGAGATGCTCGTGCTGTTGGGGTCGCTCGCGCAGAAGCTGCGTGCGCTAGGCCAAGAGGTGCCCGACAATGTGCAGCAGCAGTTGGAGGCGCTGTGCGCGTCGCTCATCGGCCAGTCGAGCACCTTTGGCTCGGCCGTGCTGACCTCGGAGCACCTGCTGAGCCTCCTCGACGTGCTCAAGGGCACGCGCAAGACGCAGCTGTGCCGCGACATTCTGCACAGCCTGCGCTACCAGCCGCCCACGCGCGACCCCGTCCTCATCAACACGCTCTTCGACCTCGCGCGCGTCGTGCACGACTCGGTCGACGGGCTGGCCGCCTTCGACGACGTCCAGTACAGCGCCAACCTGCTCTGCGGCTTCATCTCGCGCGTCGACTTCGGCCGCGACCTCGAGCAGCAGCTCAACTTCTACGTCGAGTCGCGCGCCGCGTTCCCCAACTTCGACGCGGTGAAGGACCGCTGCGTCACCGCCGTCGCGTCGCTCGCGCTGCGCGCCCACGCGCTCGTGAAGGGCCGACACACGAAGAAGACGTCGGTCTTCGTCAAGGCCTGCCTCGCCTACTGCCACATCACGATCCCGTCGCTGCAGGACCTGCTGCGGCGCTTCGAGCTGCTGCTGCACTGCGCGCAGGTGTCGCTGCTGAACGCGTGTCTGCCGCAGACGGACACCTTCCTCAAGGCGGCCATCTCGCTGCTGCCCGAGATCTCCGCCGCCACCGTCGCCAACGCGGCCACCGCCGCCGAGCGATTGAGCGAGTTGCTGTTGCAGCTGCTCAGCTTCCTCGTCGTCGTGCCGGGCCACCCCGAGCACGGCCCCTTCTACGTCGCGCAGGGCCTGCTCAACGCCCTGCCGCAGTGTCCGCTCTGGGCTCTGCCGCGCGACGATGCCAGCAGCGCTACGCAGCCGCTCGCCGTGTCGAGCGTCGCGCTTGCTCTGCGAGTCTACGTGCAGATCGTCGCGCTGCTCGCCGCGCTGAAGCAGCGTCGGCTGCCGTACCACGTGCACAACGTGCAGTCGAACGACGAGCTGTACGGCAACACGCCGGCCTACGACCTGGCGCTGCAGGACCTGCTGGCGCAGACCGTGACCGACCTCCTCGCACACCTCACTCGCCTCGGCGAGCGCGGCGAGACGGCTGCCAAGCTGCTGCAAGCGCGCGTGGCGGTGGACCTGGCCAACGTCTTCTTAGCGCACGTGGACCTGTCGCCCAGCCAGGCGGCGGGCCTGCGGCCCGGCGAGACGCTGCAATTTGTGCTGAAGCTGCTGGACCTCGCCGAGAAGCAGCGCAGCTCCATGACGCGGCAGGACGCGCGGTATCTACAAATCACCGCACTGGCGCTGGCGCAGCGGCTGGAGCGCCACCGCCGAGGCGACCTCGCCGTGCAGGACGCCGAGCTGCTCGCGCCCGAAATCGTCGACATCGCCGCGCGCAAGGCGCAGGAGTATCTCAAGTAGCCCCCCCCCACCGTGTGTGTAACAGACGAACCACTCGCCTCATCAGACAGACGAACCGAGTTACGTTTACATCGACTACTCGCGCTAGTCGTGCGGCAGACGCGCGGCGACGGCGTCCCAATCGACGAGGTGATCGAGGAACGCGTCCACGTACGTCGGGCGCAGGTTCTGGAAGTCGAGGTAGTAGGCGTGCTCCCAGACGTCCACCGTCAGCAGTGGCACTTGGTCGGCTTCCATGTGCGGGTTGCCGGCCCCGATGGTCTGCGTCACGCGGAGGCCCTGCGGCGTGAGCACCAGCCAGGCCCAGCCAGAGCCGAAGGCCGTCGTTGCCGCCTTCACAAAAGCGGCTCGGAACCCATCGTACCCACCGAAATCGCGTTCAATAAGCTCTGCAAGACGACCAGTGGGACGGCCTCCGCCGTTGGGCTTCATGCTCTTCCAGTAGAAGTCGTGGTTGAAGACCTGGCCGGCGTTGTTGAACAGCGCCGTGTTCTGCGCCCGGTGCGCCTTCTTGATGAGCGTTACCACATCGTCGCCCTCCATGTCGGTCCCTTGAACCAGCTCGTTGGCGACCGTCACATATCGGGCATGATGCTTGCCGTGGTGGATGCGGAGGGTCTTCTCGCCGATGTGCGGCTCCAGAGCGTTGTATCCGTAGGGCAGATCCTCCAGTTTCAGCGCCTTCACCAAGGGATTCAAAGTTAGCACATCACCGAAGCTGGGCGAAAAGCAAGTCATCTCACCATTTTCAACCCGGCCGACTCACCAGTTCGGGCGGAAACGAAGATGGAGTTGGCGCGAATGGGAGAAAAGGCCAACACGGTGGAGCACGTCAAGAGCAGCAACAAAGACATGGGCATCATGGCAGCAGCGATGAACAAGATGCAGGCGGTGCAAAAATTGTTGTCGATAAGGTGTGACGGCAGTCAAGTCGTCCATGAAGCCCACTCGGATTTGGGATTCGCCTCCGATCTCGGCGGATCATCAGATCGCTGCTGCCGACTCGACCGACGACCGACGCCGCCAGAGACGCGACGTTTCGAAACGGCCACCTCGACGGCGCTCTGCTGTCGGTGCTGGCTTTGTATGTACTGTGCACTGCCTGCCTGTAGCCGACTTAGCGAAGAGTCAATCGTCTTGTTCGCCGCCTATCGGTTCGCTAAGGAGAGTACGTAACGCGTAGGTAACAGAGGAGTGTTTTACATGAAAGATGGTACAGATAGCGGCGACTCTCAGAGCTCGTCTTCATCTTCGTCGAGGCGAGGCGGCCCGTTCATCGGTCGGCTGGCAGGACTCGAGAAGGAATATTGCTTGAACTGCTCCCCGCTGCCCTCGAGCTGCGATGTGGCCATTCCAGGACCGTCGCCGACTGGACTCTCCTCGTCCATTGTTCCCCGCGACTGCTCAGCGTGGTACTGCTCTTGCTCTTCCGATGCGGCGTAGTAGGGGTAGAAAGAACCGTCGTGGTCCAATCGCGAGCTGCTGGGGTCAGTATAGGCGGGTTGTTGAGCGAATGCAGTGCCACCGGTCTGCGACGAGGCCGATGAAGTCGATGTCGAAGTCGACGTGGCGCCGATAGCAGGAAATCCACCGCGTCGGTTTTCTAAGCTGTTGACAGAGCCACAAAGAGCGCCCGAGGTGAAGTTAGTGGAGACCGATTGGGAGAGTGACGCTCCGTCCGCCTCGTCCATGCGAGATGCTGCCGTAGAGTGGTCCGGTGACGACGGAATGCTCGACTGCATGAGGTCGTCCGAGACGTCCGCGAAGCCCACAGGTACTTGTTTCTGCGTAACCCCGTTGACTCGCGACCGAAAGTACACCGTGCCGTCGTAAGGATTGACGCGCGCTTCCCACGCAGGATCGAGCCCAACGATCTCGACCTCCCTGTCTCGCCATTGGAACTTCGTGTCCGCCGCCTTCGTCGCCACACTGTAAAAGTCTTCTTGAAAAGCCGACATTGTAGCTGCAGGTACTGAGGAAGACGCTATGGAGCTGAAGGTGGGCAGAGGATTGTTTTCCAAGTACAGCACCACGGCCGTCTGAATGTCCCAGTTGGTCGACTCCAAATAGAATTCGGCCTCGTGATGGGCGCAGCCCAAAACTTCCAGAAATGCTAATATGCTCTCCTGTGGATAGGATGTGGATTCCGTCGACAGAGAATTGATTTTCATGGTAACTGACGATTCAACAGGGCGGAGTCAGCAAGTGATGGGCGGCGGGCGATTGGCGAGGCTTACTTTGACTCATGATGTCCTCGATGGCGCTGTCGTCTTGAAGGGCTCGTCGACTTCGTTTCCGATCGTGTGATGGAGCTCTTTCGTCGGCGAATGACACCGCGGGTTTCGTTGGAGCAGAACTTGCAGAAAATGACGAAAACGTCCCCGATGGCGACACCGCTGCCTTCATAGAGCCTGCCGCTAGAACTGCATTGACTTGCATCCCAGGAAATGCATATGCGGCGTTTTTGGGACGCACTGTGTGAATGGGCGTGGAAGGAGGAACACGTGTTTCCTGATCGCAATTGACGTCAACTTCGTCGTCATCGTCGTCTCTGTCAGTCACTTGCATTGCCGCGAGAAATACTTGTGAGACTGAAAATCGTCGAACACTCTTATCAGTAGAGAATATTCGTGGGAAGGACGTTGCTTTCGAATGGCCTTCAGAAGGCGAATTGTTTTTGTTTTGTTCGAGGAAGGACGTCCTACCGCTGTGGGTCTCCTCGTCAGCGAGCTCTGCAGAGGCAGGCAATCGTGGGAAGGCGCCACTCCACCATTTGTAATACGGACGGACGGTGGTGTCGTCCGTTTCGGCTTTGGTTGCTGCTGTTGGGTACGATGGTACGATGGAAACCATATCCCATTACCGAGTAGTAGGTACCCCTATGAACAGTGTGGAGTCAGTAGGGACTTGCATTGATCTTATTTGTTGAGTGATGGTGGTCGGATTGAAGCCACCGCAGTTACAATGAAATGCGCACTGCACTGACCAGTGGATACTACGCAGAATCAGCAGCTTTTAACAATTTCAGAAGGGCAGGTGTTTGAGAGGGAGTGCTCGCTTCGACGCGTTCATACACGGCCCAATACTTCTTCCCCCCACACCGGGCGACCTTTTTGCTCTCTTCGGTTTCCTCGCTCATCAACTGCACGCCTAAGTCCTCCGCTGCCTCTTCGTCCGGTACACGTCTAAACAAACTATGTCCGTCAACTTTTGCAACATGCCACTCGTGAAGTTCCAAAACATCCGTGATGAGGTACAACCGACCTCCAGGGCGGATAAAATAGGCGTATTCCGTCAAGAGTGGAAAGGAGACGATTCTTCTGCGGTGGTTCTTTGCTTTGAAATGGGGGTCAGGGAAGCAAATAAATAACTTGCTGAGCTGTCCTTTAGTGAAATAGTTTGGAAGGTAGCGCATTCCGTTGGTTCTGTGTGAGTTCAAATGCACGAGTGTGACCATCGGCAAAACAAGAACCAGATGGCCAAGCTCCTCACCTGAGACAAGCTGCGTTCTTGTAGTCGATTCCGTCCGGTTTTTCTAATCGGAGCGCTTCAATGCGCAAGCGAACAAACTCGCAAACCCTCGCACGGATTTCAATGCCCATGACGGTCTCTTCGGGGTAGTGCTTCGCAAGGGCGACCGTGAGTCCGCCAAATCCCATGCCCAAGTCAAGAACTGAAACCTTTCTTCGCTCCTCTACTAAATCAGGATAGAGCTTTTCCCATTCTAAATCAGCTGGAGAAGTGGGATAATTGAATGAATCGTTGTAGCTGAGTGGGTTGCAGTGCGCACGAGAGCGAAAGTATTTCTTTCGTGGTCGGACATCGATGATGGCTCCGCTTGACGACCGAACCTCTTCAAACAGCGACATTCTCAATGACTATTCGAGGACGAGAATTGTAGAAAAGTTGTCCTTGGTGGCCCTTTCTCGTTGTGATTTGGATGGGCGACGGGCGCCTCAGACCCGCCGCGGCGACCAGTGGTGGACAAGCCCAGTTTGCTGCTTTCTTTGCAGGTAAACAATGAAAAGGACCCTTAAGAAGTCGTTATATGACACTAAACCGTTTCAGTTTTGTGGGAGGCGGGCAGGTTGATTCACTGCAGTATGTACAGACACTCATTTTGTTCAAGATCCCCTGGAAGAACTTCGTGTGGGAGTCTTAGCGGGCATCGCACGTAGAAGGAACCAGCGCGGAATGCCCAAGCGCTATGCCGGCCCGGTTCTTTGGCAGCGGGAAAACATTCCAAAAGCGAAGCGTCTCGTCGCCCGCACCGGTGACGATGCTCTGGCCGTCAGGGGACATCGCCAAAAATAGAACTCTCATTGTGTGACCCGACAACGTCGCTAGCTTCTGCATACTCGGGTACTTCCACACAATGATTTGGTTGAGTGAATAGCCGTGGGTGGACACCACCTCGTTGACCGTCCGCGACCACATCAAGTTGCACACCTACGACAGCGACACAGACGTGAGTGACGTCCGACGGGATGGGGGTGGCGGACTGAAAAGACGTACCTGCGATCCAGTGTCGATCTTGTGCAATGGAAGGCCGGTTGATGCGTTCCAAAAGCGAATGTGTCGATCGGCAGTTCCACCGCCTGAAGCGAGCAAACCGGCCTGATGCGGTGACCAGGCGACCGCCTTCACGGCCGCTGTGTGGTCCTCGAATCGATGTACTGGGTCACAAGACTGCTGCGCTGGTTCCCAGACCAGCAGCTTATTGTCGTTCCCGCCGCTGGCAAGCATCTTCTCGTCAAAGGACCACTTCAGCCCGCACACCTCTTGGCGGTGGCCACGCAACTCCTTGACCACCCCGCTGCTGCCACTGGAAGTGTCATTAAGACCACCCATTGTCGCGCTGCTTGAATGACGCGCGGGAGAAGCAAACAGGACCGTTGTTTGTGGGGAAGAGCCAGGGACTGACGGAGGCGGCAACGGTGAAAAGACGCTTCGCATCGCTTCCAGCCGACTTGAGGTGCTGCTGAAGAGGGACATTTTCACTTGAGCGTCCTCTGCAGCGGCGAGAACCGTCTGCACCGAGTCGTCGATCTGTGGTGGCGCCGCCTCTCGAAGCTCTGGAAAATTTGGTGGAGGGGGTGCGGGTAAGGCGGAACTGCTGGACGAAGTCGGTCGCGGCGGGGTGGACAGGGCCATCGCACCCATTGTACCTGGAGGCGACGAGTCGTTCTTCGGTTTTTTCGAGTCTGGGGCATGGGAACCGCTGCCACCCAGACTGTGTCGTCGCATGCTACCACCGTGCGAACTGCTGGAAGACCCGTGACCATGAACGCACATGCGAATGTCCTGCACGCAGATGGTGCGATCGCGACTGCCCGAGGCCAACTGCGACGAGTTCCACGCCAACGCGCCAACTCGCGCCTCGTGCTTCTTCAACTCGCGGATCATAGTTCCCGCAACCGAATCCCAGACTTGAATGCGACCCTGACTTGTGCCAACAGAGATGAAATGCGGATGAGAGATGGACCAGGCGATCGACGTCACCGTTTCGGAGTCGGCTTCGTACTCGCACAGCTTCACCACCTTTGACGTGTACGCAGACCATAAATACACACTATTACACAATGCTACCGCCAGCACATTGTTCGCGGACCAATCGAGCAAGTTGAGATAGTAATCGTCCTGCAAGGACGGTGCATCCAGTATTTTGAACGGCGCCTTGGGGATCTTTCGCAGAGGCTTCGGTCCGGCCATAGGCGACCCGCCGATCGACAATGTGCGGCGGCCTGGAGATGAAATCGTGGACAAATTGTCAAGATCGGATGTTGAGGACAGCTTCGACTCGAGAGACATCTTTCCAGACAGTGAGGAAGGAGACGGGCGATATTTGAACAAATTGCTGGAACTGCCGACTGATGAGGACTCTTTTCTTGGCGGTGACTTGAAGTGGGTGTCGCTCGAGCGGGATGAGGACAACCCGTCAAATCCGTGAATCTGTTCCAATACGCTAGTTTGCCCAAGAAGCTCAGATCGCAACAAATTGTTCATTAAAGCCTGACTTTCATGAATGTTTTGATCGTGCATATTCTCTCTGTGGTTCATTTTATTTTCAAGTATATCGAACGCATCGTCAAGGTTTGTGGTCACGCGACTTGGGATGAATCGATCGCTATTTCCTTGTCGCCGTGCTGATGATGGTGGGGTTGAGTTCGTTGGAGGTCGGCTCGGTGTTTGCATTTTAACTGTGGGCGATTGTTCAACGACACAGATAGATGAAGTTGTGACAACCCTTCACCGCCTTCTCAATGGAGAAATCGGCAGTTTGTTGTAACGCTGATACTATCTCAATGTATACAGTAATTCGAATGCAACAACAAGCAGCCGACTGAATCGATTCGTTAGTTGTACCACTTGCTCTTGGCGCACCAGACTCGAGTCACACACACTTTCTCTCCAGCGAGCCACCGTCACTTGTCAGCAGCATCTCCGTCGGCGGCTGTGCGGGGTGGTCAGTTTGGTGCAACATGAGCGATGAAGACAACGTGACCTGACACAACAAAATTGTTATCACGGAGCAGCAATGACGCTTTTGATTTCGCTTTTTGTATTGTCTATACTGATTGCTCACTCTGCTGCAAGCACTTGCGGTGGAAATTGTCCAAGCGGAAAATGTCCTTCTTGTCCATGCGGCACAACGCCCAGCAAGGTCGATGTTGCCACTTGGTGCTCGAAGTACTCGTGGAATCAAGCTGCGTGTCAATGCATCATGAATGCCGAATCTGCCGGCAACAGCAATACCATGAACTATAACTCCGATGGAAGCTTCGATGTTGGCCTTTGGCTGGTGAACAATTATAACTGGAACGCTTGTAGTGGTGGATCCGCTCCTTGTGGAGCTTCCGCCAACCTCCAATGCGGTAAGAGTCCTTTAAGAAAAATGCTTTCTATTTTTTGTTTTTACTCGTTTCTGTCGACATAGCCATCGACGTGTACAATTGGGGTGGTAGAACTTGGAAATTCTGGTCGACCTGCGCGAAATGTGGAGTTTGCAATTCCAACTGAGCAGCATTCTTTGCGCATCGCATTCATTTGTTCATCGGTCTCTTCATTTGTTTTTATTGTTCGTTGTGCCCTTTGTGCAATCGTCGATGCACAAGTCTTTATTCCCGAATCATTCTGTTTGTCTGTTTGTCAACAATTTACCACCACTTCTGCTTATCGGCCGCCCTGACATCACCTCTTCAAGTGCTACTGCATCACCCCGTCTCTCAATTATCACTTATAACCCACCAGATCCAAGATTCCTCATATCCCTTGCGACCTAGCTGCATTTGCGGCGAAATCTCTTTATCCAACGACCCCTGTAGCAGAATCCGACAACCATCCAATCTTGTTCGTCGCTGAATTACTGGTTTGAGCTCCGACTAATGTTGGTCAATCTATCACTTATTTGTTGTCTTTGGTTGGATTACGTTTGTCTCTTGCCGTGCTGACTCAAGTCTTGTATATACAGCGAAACACAGTTGTTCTGCACCTCTGCACTCAGCTTCTTTTCGCTAAATCTTCCTCCCTCACCAACTCCACTCCCACTCTCATACACATTTGTTCACTCACTGTTTATAACGCCCCATTGCCTCCACTCCACCAATGTTTTTCTTTTCTCATCAAGTTCGATCCCATGTTCATCGGTTTAATGTTTCGCTCCCACGTAGAGTTTATAAGTTTTCGCAACTTTTGACTCACCTCGGCGCCCTACTGCTAGCCACTCACACCTCAATTCTTACTTTATAACAAATTAGATGATAAATTACCGCTCTATTTTCTCTCCATTGTGAGCTTACGTGTTCTCTGGTCTGCAATGACGTGCGTTGTGTTCCGCCCGCTGTCAACGTGTCGTTGGTGAAGGTACAGTGTGTACAATGTGATCGACGATCGGTTGATTTGTCTGCTGTCAGGCGATCTCAGTCTAATTCACATCATATGTACACTTAAATATACACTATAGTCTGACAGTACGCTCTACATGTGCGGTTTGTGCCCAACTCCATTAAGAATATATGACGTATCGTCTTCAAACCGTTTCTCCAGCCTCAGGGTCTCACCCATCTCTAACGGCACCAGCAGTGCCATGCACAAAATCCCAAACGAGCCTATCCCAGACGGTGTCCCTGCTTTGTGTTTTGCGTGTGTTTTGCCTTTGTGTCCATATTTTGTCATTTTCTTCATGAACAATGGAAGGTTATGCACAGACCCCGTACAAATAAAATGAAACGCATATTGTAGCTCTTTGACGGGCAAATCGGCCCTATATTTAGACACTGAGTCTAAACTTGACGTCACTCAAAACTATCACTCAAAACTATCCGTTGAAAATCGGCGCACGAACGAACCACATTGGTTCAATCAGAGATACTCTCGAATAGAATTAATTAAATCGTAAGTTACCGAGCCATCCAGTTCTACGACGCTTGAGTACAACGGTTCTTCGTGCTAACAATTGGTATCACTGCGCGCTGTCTGGAATATGTCTAGAATATCCTAGAAGCACAGACTACTCAAAAACAGCCCAATGTACGTTATGCGGTGGCGATCATGTGATTATAGGTGTAGATTGAGGTGAGTTTACTGTCCCTATTAAGCGGACCACAACAGACCACAGAGAACAGCGAGCCGCTAACAAAAAGAGTCGTCACTCGCTGAGAGCTGAGTTATGTGATTGTGGTTGATGCAGAACTGCAGAACGGTACAGTTTGTTGATGTTCAAGAGAGAAGTGGAGCTTGAACGCGTAACGTAACTTGGAATTCCGAAATGTCGCACCCCAAGCACGAAGTTTTGGACGCCCATTCTCAGGAACCGTTCTTCCGCAAATTCTTCTCAAGACGATGGGAGATGGTTTTTCTTCTCTTCAGGTACGCAGGAATCTAATTGCGAAGTTATTTTTTGTTTATCTTTTGTATGTTTTTTTACGAAGCGGCTTGGCCGTCGTGTACACGCTGAGAGTCAACATTTCCGTCGCCGCACAAAAGATGCGCGATGAGCTCGGCTGGACAGAAAGTCAGAAAGGCCTTGTTCTGGTATGTTTCAGCAGAATTTGTACACTGAATGGTGTTTCTAACATGTTGCGTGCATGTTTAGTCCGCCTTCTACTGGGGGTACTCTGCGGGTCAGATTCCTGCGTCACGTCTGATCCAACACTTTGGAGCGAAATGGATCTTCGGGCTCAGCATCTTGATTCCGTCAGTGTTGACGTTGTTCGTTCCCGCCGCTAGTCGTCATTCGTTTGGATTGGCTTTGTTTATTCGGTGCATCATCGGCTTCTTCGAGTCAGCTTCGTTTCCTGCCGTGTACCACTTCTTCCCGATCTGGGTCCCTATCAAGGAAAAAACCCTCATGATCCCGTCCATCGTGTCGGGGATGTATATGGGCGAAATTATTGGTTTCTCAATCGCGGGAGTGTTGGTGGAATCGACCATTCAAGTTGCGGGCTCCAACCTGGGTGGCTGGCCGTCGGTGTTCTATTGCTTCGGCACACTGGGAATTGTATGGTTTCCCTTCTTTGCAATTCGTGCATATGAGTCTCCTGCTGTGCATCCGAAGATTACCATGGATGAGATCCTTTTGATCAACGAGGGCAAGGCGTTCGCCAAAATGCCTGAGCTCGCCGACCACCCGATCTCTCAAAAGCAGAAGGCTTCCTTCTCGCAACACCCCGCTTTCACGGGCGATACCACCTCTCCCATGCAGACAGAACAAGAGTTCCGCCGCAGTATTTCATTCAGTGGAGATGGTGGTCATGCGCCCGTGTTTGTTTCGGAGAAACACGGAAGCGCCGGTTCCTCAAAGGTAACGCGCCGCGGTATTTGGAAGTGCCCGCTGAAGCTCACCCGATTCCTTCTATTTCCCTCATAGCGAACTACCAGTTCTCAGCGCTACGCCACCTTAAACTCCACCGAACATACAGACGCGCTGCTTCAGGAGGAAGCCCAGCACAACGCGAGTCACGTTGAAGACGACGAGGATGACGAGAACCTGCAGCTGATTCTGTCCGACAAGGAGAAGATGGCCGAGCGCACACCCTGGCTTGCCTTCTTCACCCACCCGGTGGCGCTCACTCTGTTCATCAACTCTTGGGCCAATGTAAGTCGTCTATTGGCACGAGTCACCCGTCGATTCGCCTTTTGACTCCGCGGAACTGTGTGTAGGGCTGGATCGGCTTCACGCTGCTGTCGGAGATGCCGTCGTACCTGACGGACGTGCTGGGCTTCGACCTGACCTCTGCGGGCATCCTGTGCGTCTTCCCATACATGACGCTGTTCTTAGCCAACTTGGGCTTCGGCGCGCTGTTTCTGTATTTCCAGAACGACCACGACTGGTCCACCGACCGCGTGCGGCAGGTGGCCGAGTGGGTGTGCATCTTTGGCTCGGCGTTGGGATTGATTGTCTGCTCGTTTATGGAGAACAAGTACGTGGCGTACGTTTTCATGATCCTGACCCAGCTCTTGTACGGAGCTGGCCAGTCCGGGTTGGGCTGCGCGTACAGCGATGTCGCTCCGAACTACTCGTCGTCGCTGAACTCCATCGGCAACACTATCTCAGCCATCGCGGGAATCGTTGGGCCGATCGTCGTGGCAGCGTTCATCTCGGATTATCCCGACCCGTGGGGCTGGCGCGGCGCCTTCTTTCTGACGATGGGCATGTCGTTGATCGCGCTGGTCCCGTGGGTGCTCTTCCAGACCTCGCTCATCGTGCCAGAGCTCAATATGCCACGCAAACTACACCGCAGCCAAAAGCCACACGCTCGTTCTTCGCTGCAAGGTGTGCTCTAGTCCGTCTTCGGTTCGAATTGCGTCTCGCACGCAACCGCGACATGTTTGTTTTCCTCACAACAGCCCCTTCGGTTTATTTGCTTTATTTCGCATTGTTTGTTCCTTCCACACCATCATTGGCTTTGTTTCTACCTCCCCCCCCCCCTATATACTTCGCGATTCTCCGCACAGCAGTTGTCTGTGGCTAGCCGCAGTCACGTGCTTCATTCGTTTGTCTCGGTACGCTGCCGCTCACGCAGACTGCGGTTTGTGTTAGTGTTAGTCGCGCGGGACTGTAATTCAGACTGACTTCTTATGTGTTTTCTTTCCATCCCTTCGTACACAGACAACACCTTCACCGTGGGGCCAGATCGGTGATCGGTGACCCTCTGCTGTCGCCCAGTAACGGAGAGCACATGGCGACGACGACGGTGGGCGAAGGTGTGTCGCAGGGTGGCGACACCGCGGGCCGAGGAGGTGCGTCCGTTGCGCCGCCGTCGTCGACGCCGCGACTGACGCCGCCAACGGTAGAGAGCAAGCAAGTCTTCGGTAACTATTGCATCGCCAGCAACTGCTGTTCTAGCCTGCGATACTGGACACGACACTCTTTGAGGAAAGGACTTGCAGGGGCGGCATCAACGACAGCTCTCCTAGTGATTCTGTCGTCCTTTCCTGTCATTGCCTTCCACTCCCCTCCTCCTATGCAGGAGCTCGATTTTTCGAATATTCCTGTGCGGTGATTCATCCTGCACAATTCTATCGCTGCTGAGGAGGATATACTATCACACGCCAGAAAACAATTAGTAAACACGGCTTCAAAGATGACCGAGTCTACCGGCTATTGGACTTCGAACGCGGCCGTTCCCAGTTCGCCCTTCGCCGGTGGAACGCCAAAAGTTGGGCGGAAATTGTCGGGGCTCAGTCTACTGCTGGACGAGGACGCCCGAATACGTTCTTCTGCTTCAATATCACCGATGGCGTCCCAGTCTGCGCCAAGCAGTAGCAGCAAGCCCAAATTTTCGATGTCCGTCGATGGGGACAGCAAACGCGTCGACACGCTTGTCGCTCTCCCCAAGCCTGTAGCTGACGCGTCTTGCATGGAATTCGGTAGTTTCTATCAGAGTTATAAGAGCGACGACCTCGACATCCTCCCAGACACGTTTCACATCCCGCTGGCCCCCAGTCAGCCCCAGGCCGCGCCGAAGGCGGACGCGTCGCTCAGCTCCTTTTCATTCGACGTGCATGACGACGACAAGCAGGTGCTGACCTGCGCCGAGCTGATCGACTTCATTCTGCGCTTCGCGAACACCAACGAGGAGTTCGTCGCGTCGCCCTCCTCGCGATCGCTGTGGCACTTGACGACGGTGCGGCTGGTGGCGGCGGACGAGAAAGGCGAGCCGCTCAACGACTTGCCGCTGGACTTGAGCGCGACTGCGGATGTGCTCAATTTGGGTCTGACGGACTTCGCCATCGTGGACAGAAGCGGCGACCGCACGCTGATGCACATCCGCATCGAAGGGACGATACACGGCAACGTCCCGTACAGCGGCAACACGACGACGGTGGACATGCCGTACACGAGCCTCAACCGGCCGCAAGGCGACGAGGAGGACGCCGAGGGCGACCAACTGGCGTCACAGTCGCGCTGTCTGCGACGTGCTGACCGCAGCGACGACAGTTTGCTCATGATCAGCAGCGAGGACTCCGCGTCATCCTTCGACACGATGCGGCGACAGACGTCCATCGAGTCGCTGGAGCCCGACGTCATCACCGTCTTCAAAATGGACACCGAGGAGCGCATCTCCGGCGTGGCGCCGCTCGTCGCACACGACGAGTCCTTCGAGGCGCTGGGCAACATTCGCCTCGAGTCGCCGTCGTCCGCGCGGGGCAGCGGGAAGCCCAAAAAGGAAAAGCGCCTGAAGCGGCGGTCGCTCGTCAAGCGCAGCGACTCGGCCACTAGCAATACGAGCGGCGCTCCCACCCCGAGCTCTCGGGGGCGGTCCTCCTCGGGCAGCTTGCTGATCTCGTGTCGCCGCTGGGGCACCGACCGCTGGAAGGTCGCAAAGGAGATCGCGCTGACGCCCAGCGGCTCCGTCGTCTGGGCAACGACGCCAGCGAGCAGCCAAAAGAAGCCTCCACAGCTGCAGAGCAGTCGTTTGGCCGACAGCGACGACGGCAGCGCCCGCAGCGCGCTTCAGATGGACACCCGCAGCGTGAAGCCGTTTCAAAACGTCCGTGACGAGACGGCGCCTTGGTTCGACGACTTTTCGTACTCGTCGCCGCCGGCGGGGTCGCCGATGCCGCCGCTTCCGTCGTCAACGTCCAAGTCGCCGTTCCCCTCGTCGTCCGTGCGCAAGCCGCGCGCCTCTTCGTCGCCGTCGACGGCGCACTCGAGTGCCTCGTCGGCGCTGACGACGCCGGCGTCGTCCGGCAAAGCCACCAAAGCGAAAGCCGCCAGCAACTTCTTCAGCAGCCAGCACGACGAAGAGCTGCTGCGCAAGCGCTCGTCGATCATTCTGGTGCCCGCCGCGGGCGACCCGGGCCTGGAGCGGCGGCACTCGGAGCGGCCGTACGACGAGGACCACGACGTCATCGACATCCTCAAGTACCAGCGCCAGACGCCCTCCATTCTCTCGCTCGAAAAGACCGGCGCGCTGCAGACGATCTTCCCGCACACCTCGCAGCCGCTGCTCGCCAAGTTTTCGCCGAAGCACTCGAACAGCCCGCCGCCCACCGCGCCGGGCGCCGCAGCGGTCGCGCCCGACGGTTCGCCGCCGCTGAGCCGTCGCAAACTGCGGCGGTCGCGCTCCGATTCGCAGAACGGCGACGCGGAGCCGGACGACGAAGACGCCGAGTCGCGCGCCAGCGCTGCCAATCTCGGCACGATCCACGAGCACCAGCAGTACCCCCACCAGCTGCGCGAGCGCCGCCTGCGCGCGATGTCGTCGCTGTCGAATTCGTCGCGGGGCGGCGGCGACGACGCGAGGGGCCGAAAGCCGCCGAGCGCCGCATCGCTCGACGCCGACGGCGATGCCAGCGACGACGACGTCTTCGAGGGCAGCGGTCGCCCGATCTACGCGCAGCACAGCAGCGACGGCTACGACTCCGAGTACGACGCGGGCAGCCAGCAGAGCGCCGCGGCTCTTCTCTCCGCCGCGGCGCTGAGCGCACAGGCGCCGGCGCACTCCTCCGCGGCGCTGCTGCTGTCGTACAAGTCGGCGGCGGCACAGTCGTCGCGCGGCTCCTCGTCGCACAGATCGCTGTCGCCGTTCCACACGTCGTCCGCCTCCTCGCAGCCCGGGTCCGACGCGGCCGCGGAGGCAGTCGGGGCGGCGAAGCTGCAGCGGCCGCAGCACCAGCGCCACCACCACCACCCGCACATGGCGCATCGTCCGCCGCACACCCCAAAGACGCTGCTGAAGTCCGCCGCGAAGCCGCCGTCGCCGTCGCCGGTCGCGACGACGTCCGCTCGTGCGACGACGACCGCCGCGTCGGCCATGACGACGCACGCCAGCGAGGTCGCGTCGCCCACCGGCGAGGAGGCGGCCGCGACGAGTCCGCAGAAGCCCGGCGCCCAGAGTCGCAGTGCGCTGTCGTCGGGTGTGAGCACGCCGACGCAGCGCTCGTCGCTCTCGGGCCTCTTCTCGCCGTCGCGGCCGACCGAAGCCTGCGGCAGCGCGCCAGGCAGTCGGCGCGGCAGCAGCAACAGCAGCTTCTTCGGTCGTCTGTACGACAGCCTCCTGCGCATCTCCTCGCCAGCACTGCCACCGGCCGGTCCCGCGTCGGCTGGCGTCGCTATGGACGCGAGTGACCCGGCCGGCGACTCCGCCGCTGCCGATGACGGCGCGTCGGCGCGGCCGGCGTAGCGCAGCTGCTGCCCTTGTACATAGCGCAGGGCCCGGGACTGCGCACCTCCCTTCGATAGACGTTTTTACTTTGATTGGGCCGCCGATGCCGCGAATAGACTGTAAAGTGACGTTGTGCGTGCCCCGTGCGACCTCTCCAGGACCGGAACCCTGCGGAGCTTCAACTTACAGAAAATAGTGACAAATCAACCGACCGGAACAACGAACACAGAACGCGCAAATGGGAAAAAAGAAAAGAAGGACTACTCTACCAAACCTCCGCGGTCACGGACGGTCGCGGACGACACCGAGGCCCTCGCGGACGACTCAGTACGGCGCACTGTTCCGCAGCGACTCGGGCAGTTCGTCGAAGAACGCGTGCTGTCGCGCGGACGCCGCCGAAATGCGCTTCGCCGGGTCGTACTCCAGCATTTTCGAAAGCAGCTCCACGCCCACGTCATCCAGCTTCGGGACTAAACTGTGAAGCGACTCCGGCGACGGATAAACGGGGAAGTTGTCGCGGTACTCGGGCAGTTCGTGGAACGTGAGGTACGTCGTCTCGTTGGGCGTGCCCAGGAACCGGAAGATCGTGTCCAACTGCGAGTCTTCCGTTGTGCCCTTGAATAGCGGCGTACCATTCACCATCTCTGCAAAAATACAGCCTATGCTCCAAATATCCACCGGCGTCGAGTATTTCCGCGAGCCCAGCAGCACGTCGGGCGCGCGGTACCACAGCGTCACCACCTCGTGCGTGTACGAGCGTACGGGAATGCCGAATGCTCGGGCTAAACCAAAGTCGGCGAGCTTCAACTCCCCCTCTCGATTAATCAGCAAGTTCTGAGGCTTCAAGTCGCGGTGCAGCACGCGGTGGTGATGGCAATAGGCCACGCCCGTCAGCAGCTGGAAGAGGAACGACTTCACGATGTTGAGCTCCAGACCACTCTCGCAAACATCCAGGTACTTCTTCAAGTCCTGGTCCAAATACTCGAAGACCAGCGTGAGAGTTTTCTCCGCGTGCACGACGTCGAACAATCTGCGAAATAGCACACGCGGCGGTTATTGTTGCTCTGCATCATAGGCATTGCGCCACAACCTACCTCACAATGTTGGGATGTCGAAGCTCCTTCAACAACGAAATCTCACGAATCGCAGTGGACGGGATGCCTTCGTCCTCGGCTTCCAGACGGATCCGCTTCAGAGCGATAATTTTACCGGACTTGCGGTCCTTGGCCTTGTACACCACGCCGTACGTGCCTTCGCCGATCTTCTCCAATTTTTGGTACCGCTCCATGACAGATCAATGCAATGCACGAGAGGTGAGACAGCCGAACTCGAACAGGAAGTGACGAATGGGATCGCGGTGGACTTGCGCGTCGCATCCATCGCCCATCGCCGTGCTCTGTCGCTGCGGCAGCCGTCTGCGAGCGCACCCCTGCGGCGCTTCTCTCCTCGCTTTCGTCCGTCTGTTTGTTTTTCGAAGAAAGCGGAAATCCGTTTATTAGTTTCCCGTTCCGAGTTTATACCAACAGTAGTCATGACGACGACGATGCACCAGCACCAGCAGAGCCGAAGAGCGACAAGACAAGCGAGTTTTATGGTATGGCTTATTAGTGCAGTATGTGGCCACCCAAGACACCTTATGGGTGTTGAGAACGCAATATAGCACAGTGCGGTTGAGCCTATCTTGATTTGGTGTTGGTCTGGTGTATTTGATCATCAGAAAAGATGTTGATTCGTGCATCCAAATGCTTCTCTCCGGTCTTGTCGACACCTTACCGATTAGGATGCCTATCAATGTCGTCATCCGTGGACCCTAGGGCGGAAATGAAGCGGCGTATCGAATCAATGGCGTCGCGTGATCGTCACAACTCGCAACAGACCTCAGCGCCGTTGACCCACCAAACGCTGACCGGCAGAAAGCGCTTTTACAAGCACGTGTCGGTTGAATCCCTCGGGGACAGCGAGGTAAGAAGGGGGGAGGGTTCGTCTCTTGCGGCAAAGCTAACCAACGCCCTACTCTGTTGTAGTTTCGATTGCTTTTGGACGGCAGAGTTCTGCGGACACCAGGACGCAATCCGATGCACTTTTCTTCGAAGCTTCTGGCCCTGGCAGTGGCAGCAGAGTGGGACTTCCAAAGTGACTCACGTCGAGGCCTCGAGCCCGTTACAATGCCGTTGATGACACTGGCTAGCACAGCGATCGATCAGGTTCTGGTAAACCGCGAGGAGGTGATCCAGAATTGCCTCAAGTACCTGCCGACGGACTCGGCGCTGTACTTCACTGACGAAGGAGACCGCATTTTGCTCGCCAAGCAACGAAAATACCTGTCCCCTGCGATAAGGTACTTGAACAGGCACCTCTTAGTCAACTTAGAGCCAACAACAGCGGTGGCCAGCAAGATCCAGCACGACGCCGACACTGTCGCAAAGTTCCGCGCAGTTTTGGAGCGAATGGTTCGTCGCGAGCAACCGTTTCCGCCTCTCCCGCTGAACCCCCCCCCTCATTATCTGTTCGCTCGTTTGTAGGATCACTTCAGTCTCGCCTGCACGCAGGGTGTGGTGATGGAGTGCAAGTCCGTTGTTCTTGCGTATGCGTTTCTCAGCGGGTACGTTTCCCGTCGATGTCGGCGGTGGATTTCTGTTACGCATTGTTTGCGTGTGCATGTGTGCGTGTATGTAGGTATTTGACGCTTGATCAAGCCAAGGTTGCTTCTCGATTGGAAGAGGAATTTCAAGTCGAGATTTGGGGTGTGGTGGAGGGTGGCCACGACATGGACCGCCTGAACAACTCCATCAACCTGTCGGCGGCGTCCACGTTCTTCTCCTTGCTGCATCTCTCCAACGAGGCGAAGCAGCGAGTATTTTCTGTCGATGAAAACGCAGCTTTGTAACGCGGTGCATGTGCAATTACGTCTCTTTACATCCAGTTTCCCAATGCAGCCCCCCCCCCGCTCACGTCGTGTTCTTGTGCCCGGCATCAGCGGCGGCGTTGCTTTCGGTCGGCAAACCGACAGCGAGTCGAGAAGCTGCTGCGGAATACGACGCTTGCGGTCGATACGGTTGCCTGGAGGGAGGCCTCGATCCGCGACCACTGTTGTGCTGCTGAGGCGCCGGCTGTCGCTGGTGCTGATTGTATCGCTGCGTCGGATGTGACCAGCCCCATCCTGCCTCTGTGCGCTGCCTTACGGGCCACCGTCGGTCTGAAATCTTCGTCAAATGCTCCCCGGTCACCCCAAAACTCGTCAGGTTCACGTACGACCGTTCCATTAGCCCTGACGGGAGTCGGTCGCGCAAAATCTCGAGCGCCATCGAAGCAGAATACTTCTGCGACAAGTGAACGAACACGACTTGTTGGTTTTCGAAGCGTTCGGCATGTTCCACGACGTCGTCCAAGTGGACGTGGGTTTTATCGATCGCCTTCTCCCGCTTGCCGTCCAAATATGTCAACTCCATTATCAATATTGGCGCTTGGAAGACAAACGCGTTCTCAGGTCGCAGTAGTCCGGAGAAAAGAGTGTCCCCAGTGTAAACGATCTCGAGTTGTTCCACGTCCGGCTCCTTGATCGAAATGCCGTCAATGCGAAGTTTGCTTATCTGTTCGCTGGTCAATTCTCTGAACTGGGGAAGCAACATACCCTGTCGAATCGTGTACAACGCATAGCCATGACTGGGAACGCGATGCTCCGTGTGGAACGGGCGAACAAGAATGTTCGGTGTTGCGAAGAAGGGGAGAAACCCGCCCTTGTCGTCGGCCTGCACTACTTGAATGTCCATGGGTATTTCTGCGTCATTCATCGCTTCGTAGGCGTGCCATGCTGTGGTTAAAGGCTCCACAATCGTTGATGGGATGAAGTACGTGGGTGATTTGTTTTTCCGCGCCAATCCGCGAGCATGATTGATGCAGCAGCCCGCGTGGTCGATATGTCCATGAGTTACAAGAACGGCTTTTGCGGAAAACGTTGAAGGCTCACAAACGCCGCAATCGAGAAGAACGTCGTCGTACTTATTTGGTCCCTTGATATGAACGCAGCTCGCAACTCCAGCCTTCGTCCAAGCACTAACAACAGAAAGTTGAGGGCGCACCAATTGTTCGCTGCCTGGTTTGGCGTCAGATAGAGAGGAGAACTCCATGGGAAACGTTCCGCTGTGCAACAACTACGCGCACAGATTCTCTTCTTGTATTTATGTCTGATTGTTTCGCGACTATGCACCACAAAGCTCGCAACAGCTCGTTGGACAGACCCTTACACCATATACATATGCCATATGTATCTGGTTCTTGGTGCTCCATGGTGGGCTGCTGTGAAACTTGACGACGACGACGACACGACGATGACGACGACGACGACGACGACGACGACGACGACGACGACGACGACGACGACGACGACGACGACGACGACGACGACGACGAC
>SMOI01000199.1:32322-42621 GCA_008000375.1 Poteriospumella lacustris
TTTCACCACCATCAGTGAAGCTGGCCCGCCAATATTTGTACCAACAGTCGTTTACGAACGGATTCATGAACCAACCTCCTCTGTGAATGACTCTCACAGGCTAGGTCGAACGCCAAAGAAATGATCAGCTCGTCTTTAGACACCGGTGTATGGGATGAGCTGCGAACTGCAGTTGTACCATCACCAAGTTGGCCATAGTTATTGCAGCCCCAGCATTGCACCGTACCGTTTATCAACATCGAGTCGGATCCAGCAAACTTCAACAATGTCTTCGCAATATTCACGGCTAGAGCAATCTCTCGGTTCACAATTTCTCTTTCTACTTCATCTTTATCCTTCGATCAGTGAAATGCTATGTCTCCCGACTGATGGATGATCGCAAACTGTGCGAGATCTCGTCTGAGAATCGCTTTTTCGTGTCGAGATCATTTGGTCATCGTCGCAAATTGGAACAAATTCGTAACGGTTCGTTCTATGAAAGAGACCTTAATTGGCCGTCTTTTACATACACAGGCTAAATTAGGCTTTATACGGCAATCGATAGGTGTACAATATTGAAATAGATATGTGTTATATAATCATTGATTTGCTATGAATATGTACTCACTCAAAACCGGCCGCCGAACCCGAACCTGAACATCGTCGTCCTGTCCTGCGTCCTGACTGAGTGAGATACATACAGTACCAGTTAATCGATCGATGCGATGGAGGCCAGGGAATACAACAGACTGCAAATTGTTCTTCAGCAACTCTGTTGCATCCATTGGAATCTCACGAGACCTTGAGTTCAAAACGCACAACAACTTAACCTGCCAACCCTGATCATTTATTGTGGGATTGGTTCCGTGCGTTGCGCGTGCTCAGAGATAACGTCGATGAATCCCGCCTTCAACTTGATTTTATTCATGGGATATGTTATAGCTACTTCAAGATCTTCGTTGAGAAGATCACGTACACCGATCATCCGGTGCTTTTCATCGGAAAACTCATTCGAATTCAGTTTACGTCGCAATTCAGGCGACGGCACCCTAGAAGTGCAAACGCCGCTCTTTCCTGTTGCTTTCAGAATCGATCTTTCCTCTTCTCAAGTAGATCGTCGTCTGAAGCAGGCTAAGTCGGAATTAGCGACAAGGGCGATCGGCTCTTCGCGGCTTGTGGTGGACCTCACCGCTGGCCTTGGCCGGGATGCGCTCACCCTGGCAGCAACCGGCCGCTGTGTTCTGATGTTCGAAAGAAATCCAAGCTTGCACGCTCTTCTTGAGGACGCGTTAGTCCGACTGCAGCATCACCAGCCAATGCTCCGACAGCGATTACATCTCTTTCCGCGCCCGGTCGACTCGACGCATCTCCCCACACTTTTGTCAGCTGTTCGCGACAGCATCACGACCACAGCAACTGCACCGCAACTGAACTGGGAGCAGGGTCAAAAGGTGCTGCGGGAGATGGGAAGCTTCGCAGTTTTCCTCGATCCAATGTACCCCACCGCCCCAGACGAGCGCACAGCCAAGAGTCGCAAAGAAACCCAGATTTTGCATCTTCTGACGCGTACAACTGAGCCCAGATATTCAGCGGACAAACCAGGGGCAATCGCGGAGGAAGAAAGTTCGCTATTTCGCGCCGCATGTGCATTGCATTCTCTTGGGGCAACGAAAATCGTGGTAAAGCGCGGTCGAAAAGACCGAGCGCTGCTTGTGGGCGCCGGCAGCGGAGGGGACATTCAATTTCCACTCGAAAGTTCAGAGCGCATTGTCGGATCTACTCAGCGCTTCGACGTATACCTCGCGCAGTCGCCGTAGAGACGTTGCTCGTTGACTTGGGGCGCAGTTTCCGCCGCAGAAACGTGTCATGCGCAACGGCAGACCTGCGCAAGGATTGCGGCACATCGCCCCAGCGCAAGTTCAAATGCTTGGCGTCTTCTAATCTGGATAGAACGTGGTTCAATGAATGGCAGAGCAGATGGGGGTATCGCACCACGAGACGGCGTAGCGCGCGGCGCACTGGCGCTTGTCTGTAGATCCGCGCATCGTCGAGCACGTCTTTGTGTGCGCCACCGCTCATCGCAGCTCCGAAGGCCTCGTCGCTGTCTTCTCCCCAAAGGGCCGCGGGGGTATCGTCGTCGAGCCAATCGCCCACGTCGTTCAGAAACTGGGCAACGTTGCGCATGATGCTGAAGAACTTCCCGTCGACCGACAAGTTGAGTAGACGAGGCATGATGCGCACGACACGGGAAGCCTCCCGTTGAGTCAGCGCCAGGGTTATCACCAGACTTGAGAGAAGATCAACATGGCTGTGCAAGCGCCGCACTACAATCTGCGGTGCCGCCTTAAGGACATGTCCAATGTCTACCGCATCGAGACACAGCGGCGAGCTCTGCCGCAGCAGCTGCAGACGCACCGCTGCCAAGTTTGCCTGCTGCTGCTCGCTGGGAAAGAGATCGTCGAGCACATCGCGTCGCGCCAACTCGTCACATGTGGGCTCATCGGCGTGGCGGATACACCTCACCATCGCTTCGAAGAAAGCAGTCGACGTCGTGGCTGCGCTGGCGAGATGTGGTGGATTCGCATGCGCCAATGTGGTGGATTCTTGGACAGAACCGCCGCGTTCTGCCTTTTGACGCGTTAGCCATTGCGTCTCGTTCTTCGTCTCCGAGCGTGACGAAAGAAACAGCGTATTTGTCCCCGTCGGGCGACGAGAACGCCCATTGAAAAGGTCGTTGAGCGCGCTCAGAGTGCTCGCACGGTCGTCGACGGCGAAGGGAGTCTGCGACGATGCGCACCGCATCGCGTCAGCATCATCAGTCGACAATGTTGGGGGCATCACTCGTCGTAAGAAATCGTCGTTGCCGCTCAGCCAGTACTGCAGCGCGAAGAGCTTCTCTTGCAGGCGCGCGGGCGGCACGACCAGCACCGACGGGCTGGCACTGATTAGAGCGCGAATGCGCGGATGCGACAGAGGCAGCAATCTTCGCAGGAGCAGCAAGTTCTGTCGAACGACTCGATCGGTGTCCACAAGCAACAGGCGTGGGTCGCGCAGCAGGATACGCTGCATCTCCCGGGATGGCGGAGGGGACAGGGAAAGCTCGTTGGACAGGAATGCGACTCGTTGCGGCAGCGATGCGAGGCATTTGCGACTGAGGATGGCGGGAGCGACGATGACCGCCTTCTGCGCCTCGCGAGTTGACAGCCCCAGGGTCTCTCGCAGCGTTTCCCAAATACCACGAAGCACGTCTGGGTCGGTGTAGAAGATCGGCGGGTAGCGTGCTGCCAGTCTCTTCACTTGACTGACGCCCTTCTCAAGCCCTACAGTGTTGGCAAAAAATGCGATCACCTCTGCATGTCGCTCTCGCCTCATAGTCAGCAGAAGTGGAAATGATGTAACAGTTCGAAGCAGTTCTCTTCGCGACAAACCAAAGGTCTGCTCAAATTCCAGAATCTTTTCTGGCAGGGACCATTCGCTATTGAGCGAAAATGCTCTCGGATTAACCTTAAGAATTTGGCGAAGGTCTTTCTTGGTGAAGCCGAACGATCGGAGGACTTCGATGGTCGGTCGAATATTCGACTCGATGCTCAATTTGAACAGAGTCGGGAATCGTTTCTCGACGGAGTCCAGATCTTGCTTCCGAAGTCCAAGCTCTTCACGCAAGAAGATTCGCTTGCTGGTTGATCGATGTAGCTTCTGGTTTGTTGAAACCGCAGAGGAAACCTTCAAGTAGAGAAGTACAACCAACGATAAGATGGTCCAGGCCGTCATAATATTAGATAACCACAGAAAGCTGGTCCACTCCTCCGCTTCATATTACACTATTACTTGCCGTGATAATAATCGTGGTGGTACTCCAACAACTGCTACATAAGTCAGTCGAGCATTGTCAGTGTAGTTATGGTTATTTCCACTTCCACTTCTCAGTCAGATGGAAGTGCTTGGGCCGTGCTCTGCACTATAGTCTGTTCTTATATAGTACTTGAAATGGAAATTGCGGATCAAATATGTACTAGGAATCTCCTCCAGCGGTCCGCTGCCTCGGTCGATGGACAGACCCTGATACATATACCAGTACAGTCGATGGACATGGTTTGCGGCCTCACAAACCATATCCGGCGAAGCACGATTACTTCCCCAAGTTGTACAGTGATGCGGACGGGAGGGATGATCAACGCGCTTCTTCGCCTGGGTGTCATTTCACTGATTGGAGTCGTTGCCATCGTCAATGCTTTGAAATGGCGCCCTCGACCGTCCTTACGGGTTTTCATGAACAGTTTTGAAGACGCAGTCTCTCAGGCCCGAAGGGACATCGACGAAATAGCGCAAATCAAGGAAGGACGCAATGTTCCGTTGAACAAGTATCGAAATATCGGCATCATGGCTCACATCGACGCCGGCAAGACCACCACTACAGAGCGCATCCTCTACTACACAGGAAAGGCCTACAAGATCGGAGAGGTTCATGAAGGAACAGCAACAATGGACTGGATGGAGCAGGAACAAGAGCGAGGCATCACCATCACCTCAGCAGCGACGACTTGTGCGTGGCGCGACTGCCGCATCAACATCATCGACACGTAAGCACCCACCATCGTCGCCTTCATCGCTCCACCTTCTTATGAGACATGTAGCCCAGGGCATGTTGACTTCACCATTGAAGTTGAGCGCTCGTTGAGGGTTCTGGACGGAGCTGTGGCCGTCTTTGATGGCGTCGCAGGGGTGGAGCCCCAGTCAGAGACGGTGTGGCGGCAGGCCAACAAGTACAAAGTGCCTCGCATGTGCTTTCTGAACAAAATGGATCGTATGGGTGCCGACTTCTATCGCTGCGTCGATATGATTGAGAAGCAGCTGGAGACGGTGCCGTTGGTGCTGCAGTTGCCTATCGGCGTGGAAGCGGACTTCGTAGGCGTCGTTGACTTGGTCGCGAACACGGCGGTCATCTGGGACAACGAGGAGCTTGGAGCGAAGTTCAAGGTTTATCCGCTGCGAGATGCTCCTCCTGTGGTAACTGCCGACTTAAAAGCGAAGGCCGCCTCCTACCGCTCGAAGCTGTTGGAGCTGGCGGTGGAGCACGACGAAGAGGCGTTGCTGGGTTATCTCGAGGGCGAAGAGCCGTCGGAGGAAAAGCTCAAGGAGTGCATCCGCAAGGGAACCATAGCCTTCGCCTTCACTCCTGTCATCACAGGGACGGCGTTCAAGAACAAGGGCGTGCAGACCCTGCTGGACGCGGTCGTGGACTACATGCCGTCGCCGCTGGACCGCCCCGCCATTCAAGGCGTCGACGAGAAGGACGAGACCATCGCAATTGAGCGACCCTCCAGCGATGAACAGCCCTTTGCAGCACTCGCCTTCAAGTTGATGAACGATCCGTTCGTTGGCACGCTCACCTTCGCGCGCATCTACTCGGGTGTGTTGAGGTCCGGCTCGGCCGTGCGCAACTCTGTGAAAGGGAAGAGCGAACGCGTCGGGCGCATGCTGCAAATGCATGCGAATGAGCGGACAGAGGTGAAAGAGGCACGCGCGGGTGACATCATCGCTCTGGTTGGGCTGAAGGACACGACGACGGGCGATACTCTGTGCGACCCCGATCGCGCGGTGGTTCTCGAGCGCATGGACTTCCCCGAGCCGGTCATCAAAATCGCCGTCGAGCCGAAGACGAAAGCCGATCAAGAGAAGATGGGACTGGCCCTCAATCGCCTCGCCAAAGAGGATCCGTCCTTTCGCTTCTCGCGCGATGAAGAGACGGGACAAACGACGATCGAGGGCATGGGCGAGCTGCATCTCGAGATCATCGTCGACCGCATGAAACGCGAGTTCAAAGTGGAGGCCAACGTCGGCGAGCCGCAGGTTGCCTACCGCGAGGCAATCACGCAGTCTGCAACTGTCGAGTACACGCACAAGAAGCAGTCGGGCGGAGCGGGCCAGTTCGCCAAGGTGAAGATCGCCTTCGAGCCGTTGGAGGACGCGGAAGCGGCAGATCTCGTCTTCCAGTCCGACATCAAGGGCGGCGCCATTCCCAAGGAGTACATCCCAGGTGTTCAGAAGGGCATTGAGTCTATCCTCGGCAATGGGGCGGTTGCAGGCTTTCCAGTTCTCGGCCTGAAGGCGACCCTCGTCGATGGCGCCTTTCACGATGTGGACTCATCGGTGCTGGCCTTCGAAATTGCCGGTCGCGCGGCGACGAGAGACGGCCTGCGGAAGTGCAAGTCGCGCCTGAAGGAGCCCATCATGAGAGTGGACGTCATTTCACCTGAGGACTTTCTGGGCGAAGTCATCGGTGACATCAACAGTCGCCGCGGACAGATCATGGAGCTGGGTGAGCGCGGCCAGTTGCGAACGGTGTCTGCACTCGTGCCGCTGGCCAACATGTTCCAGTACGTCTCCACTCTGCGATCCTTGTCCAAGGGCCGCGCGCAGTACACAATGGTGCTCCATTCGTATGACTTCGTACCGACGAACGTCGAGAAAGAGTTGCAAGCAAAGTTCCGTCCGAAGGATGCCGACGACAGTTCCACCTAAACCCCGCGCCACCGCAGCGGCCAACGCTACGGGACCGACACAGATTGCGTTGTAGAGAACGATTCATATGTACACTTAAACGAATACTGAGAATAAAAGGAAAACTGCTCAGACGAAGCTGGTGGCAGCAACAGACTGCGCCGGGGCGGACTGCGCGAGAGGCTGTTGCGGCACTGCAGTGTTGACCATTCGCGAATTGGGCTGCGCGGGGAGCGAAAACACCGACGCGGGCATTGCTGCGGCGGCCGAAGCAGACACGGTGTTGGGTGTTGCAGCTTCTGCCTCTGCTTGGGCCTCGGCGGCCCATTCGTCTTCCAGACAGGCCAGCTCAGCGTCCAAATCTTCCTCCTCCACGCCATCGGGCATACCGTACGAACGGCCCAATATCTCGGATATCTCGCCTACGTCCTCGAGCATGTCCTCTATTTCGTCTTGCATATTGTCGATGTCGTTCAAATTCAGCTTTTTGTTCTCTTTTTTCAACGTTTTCGCGGCCTCCTTCATAGCGGACACAGTGGTTTGAGCATCGCGCACGGAGTCAATGGCGAAGGATGTCTGGTCGATGTTGAATTGCTGATTGGCCATCTGATCTCTCTGATTTTCGTACATCCTCTTTCTTTTCAGGGTTTCCATGGCGCGTTTCTTGATATTAGCAGCCGTTGGCCCACTCGCTTTCTTCAATTGCTCGCTGTAACGCTTGAGCTCCCCGTTCAGACCGTTGATCTTATCATCAACTAAAGAACAGAGCCACTATAAAAAAATAATCATATGTAACGGTAGTCTCACTTACTATCCTTGATTCTGTTTCCGATATTGGACGATGTGTCTCCCAAAGTAGGGGCTTCGACCTTGGGCTTGGGCTTTCCGAATAATCGGTGCATTTTGAACAATAACAGTAGAGTTCGGTTGAATACTTCTAAGGTCAGATCAGCCGTGAAATGGTAATTGCTGTGTGGAATTCAAGCTCCTAGTGGATATCTGATAACCAAAATGAACTGCCATGGCATTCATGAACTGCCGTCAGCGATAGGAATCGGTCACTTGTCATTTGTTTCCCTTGTCAGTTCCTTGTCGGCGACATTGTTGTACTTGCACTTCGTCTATAGTACATTTAATATGTTTCTAAGTATGCTACATAAAGTATAAAATAGATCAGGAAAAGTACGAATCACCACCTCGAACACATGCTGAACCGCTCTTTCCAGCAAAATTCCGCTGGCAGTTCGGAACCCAGAATATCCTAAACCTAGACAAGCTATTCAGACAGATAGCCCACCCATCAATACGGCATCTGTCCGTCACGTGGGTGCACAAACCAGTTTCGATGACGACGACTCCCGTAGAGAACCTTTCCGAGAAAAGGAGTTCTTGCAACCTTCGCACTTCTCGACCATCCACATTGCAATCTAACGCACTTCTGTAAGCAACTGGCCACGTTTTCATCGTTCGACGTAAGAGTGTGACAAAACGACGGGAACTTGGGTTCATGTTTCGCATGATTTCACTTCATCATTGCATCAACCGACCATAACAATGTCGTTCTCTTGTTCGTCTGTGCTGCTCTTGGCGACCATTCCTCCTCAATCCAAAGGTCCTGGTAGTCCAAGATCGATCAAGGCACTAAATTGGAGCTTTCTTCGGGTATTCCTAGTTTCCTGTGTGCTTATCGGATGCTCTCTGGGCACCTTTGTGCTGTCGTGGTATCCGAACATCTTTGAAGATGTTTTGATCAACCAAGAGTTTCTCCCCGTCCCGCAGTTCCAAGAGTTGGCAAGCATGCATCACGCAGACTTAGGGAGAGAAACCATGAGAAAGGCGTCCGTCAGCATCTATGGAGTCGGACGCAATGTTTTCCCCGCTCGGTTAGAGTCTGTTCTTGAACAGCTCAGCGATATTGAGAACGATTTTGACTTCGCTCAGACGATTCTTGTCGACGGCGCATCATCTAACGGAGCTCAGGACGTTATGCGACAGTGGGTGGCAAAGTCACCGAAACACCGCCGTCTCATCGTCGATAGCGGGCCACAAGTGGAATCGGATTCGTCTTTGTCTGGCCCATTCGTCGGAAAGTCAATGCCGAGAGAAGGAAGACTAGCATTCGCCAGAAATCTGGCTCTGAAGCATCTGCGAACGCTCCCCAAAACCGACTACATGATCGTTGTCGATCTGGACGTGGTGGGTTGGAGTCAAGTGGGTGTTCGCGATGGCTTCGGGCGGTCAGACGAGTGGGATGTTCTTTGCGCCAACGGTATCCTCCTGCACGGACTTTACCGAGATACGTACGCCTTCCGCACGGAGGCCGTTTTCACCAACCATCACTTCGCCGGCGACGACTTCGCTGAGTACAACCTCACCGCCGCCGACAGGACCCACTACGCATCGGTCGTGAAGGTAAGTGCTGTCGCCCGCTGCTGTTGCATGGCCACCCTCATCAATGCGTTTCCTTCAGACCGGAAAGCAAGAAGCGACGAGGCTCATGGACACGCGTAGAGCGACCGTCTCCGGGGCGCTGCCGAAACCGGTGGCGGTACAGTCGTGCTTCGGTGGGTTGGCGCTGTACAAGTCTTCTTCGTCGCTCGACACGTCTTGCGAGTACACCCATCGTAGCCCTGGGGAAGAAAAGCGCTTCATGCTGGACTGTGAACATGTTCTGTTTCATCAGTGTTTGAGAGAGCAAACGACTGGTGGCACCGAAGCCTCTCGCCCTCTTCGAGTTATGGCCTCGCCCCACATGAAGTTGTGGTACGGACACAGCACCGTCGAAGAAATCAAGTGGAGATCAGTCTTCGGCGGAGTGTTGCCGAAGCCCGTCCTTGATCATTTTTTGCCCCCGTCCGCGAGACCCGCGGCGCACTGAACGAGTGTTTAGATGCGGTTAGTTTAGGAGATTCTTTTATTTCGGCCAAAGTGGGCGCCGTCTGCGATGGTTATAACGCACGGGCTCACAGGTTGGCGTCTATTCGTATTCGTTGCCGAGTGAAACAGCGACGTGTCACTCTCTGCTCCCAACCACAGTTTATGGTTTCCCCACCTTTCCCCGGTTCTTTTTGTCGACCCGTCGGTGTCGTGTTCGATTTTGTCATTTGCGAGCGCGCTGACCTCGACACCTTTCCCACCACCGTCTATAGCGAACGGTACTCCGCTGCACTTCAAAGTTACGCCATCGTGCAACCCCACGCTCGTGTTGAAATATACAGACAGGACGGCGTTGGACCCGATGTGCATGTAGATTCTCGCTCGCTGGTAGTCGACCGCCCCTGAGTATCTCCTCCAGTTCGTGCAGTGCAGACCAACTGCTGCAGCGTGGGGCGTGGGGTGGGCGTGGACCGAGGACGATCCGCCGATCACAGAATCGGTCGGGTCTTTCGACCGATATATAAAATATAAATATGTTTCGACTCCATCAAGAGCCTTTTCACAGAAGGAAATCTGCTGAATATCTATAAACCGGACAAGAAATGAAAGACGTGCACCAAACGGTCGGCATAGTACCTATGTATGTCTGCCGCGGGGCCAACGACGCCACCGGTGGTGGCCGACGGACGCATCGTTGCCGCAGAGAGCTTCTCGCCCGCCACCACAGCGGCGACAGCGACCAGCGGCGCCAGAACAAAGAACATCTTCCGACGTGCCATACGTTATCTGTTGTATGTCCGAGGCTTGGCGATCTGTCCGACGCAACTCCCACATCTCGACGAGACTTCGAAACCTTTCGTTTCGTCCCAAGGCAGCCATGATGAGAAGACTCCGAACGACTCTCGTGCCGCTCAAAAGCTGGAAGAAGCACAGCAGCACCGC
>SMOI01000199.1:49937-60594 GCA_008000375.1 Poteriospumella lacustris
TGATTTGATTTGATTTGATTTGATTTGATTTGATTTGATTTGAATTTTTTACTGGCCTGGTTATCAGCTCTGTGTTCCCTGTTCGCCCACCAGGGCCCTTATGAACATACGACTCGTACAATAACATACGAGTTACATATGTATGTACAGTAGGGGGTCTGGTTGTCATCGTCGTCAGGTGCAGCGTTCGTCGTCGTGTCACACCTTTCACGGTCCACTGTGTGTCGTGTGTCGCGTGTCGTCACTCGAGCGACTGGCTGGCGGCCGAACCACCCAAGACCAACACGAACGAGGTTCGACCTTGGCGAAGACTGAGAAGATTCCAAGGAACAATCACTCGAAATACTTCCATATTTCATACGAACAGTCTTGCAACCATGCCCGCCAAGTTGTACACTGATGCCGGAAACTTCCGTGCGTTCAAAATTTTGATCGCTGCCGAGTATGCCGAGTTGACCATTGAGGTTCCCGAGTTCAAGGCTGAATTCGCTGGAAAGAGCCCCGCTGGCAAGGTCCCTGTGCTCGAAACTGAGTCTGGTGCCATCATCTTCGAGAGCAACGCCATTGCTCGTTACGTTGCTCGCACCCGTGCTGATAAGGAACTTCTGGGCTCATCCTTCGTTGAATCTGCCCAAGTTGACTCGTGGATTGACTTTTCTGCCAACCAGCTCGAGCTTCCTGCTTCTCTTTGGTTTTATCCTGTCCTTGGTTTGACTGCCACTAATTCGGCAATTACCGAGAAGGCTAAGTCTGATGTGTCGGCCGCTCTTGCTGTGTTGAATGCCCATTTGGCTGACAAGACCTACTTGGTTGGCGAGAAGGTCACTTTGGCCGATATCGCCGTGGTGTCCGCGCTTGTTTACCCTTTCAAGTTTGTCGCCGATCCTTCTTTCCGTGCACCGTTCGGAAATGTCCTTCGCTGGTTCAACACCTGTGTGAACCAACCTCAATTCGAGACCGTCATTGGTACGGTCGTTCTTGCTGAGAAGGAGTTGTCCGCTCCTTCTTCCGGCGATGCCAAGGCCCCCGCCAACAAGGCCCCCAAGGAAGACAAGAAGAAGGAGAAGGCCCCTAAGGAGGAGAAGAAGCCCAAGGAGGAGAAGAAGGCGGAGAAGCCCAAGGAGGAGAAGAAGAAGTCCAAGAAGGACGATGACGACGACGAACCTGAGCCTGATGTGCCTGTTGAGAAGAAGGCCGAGCATCCTTTCAAAATCATGGACAAGACCCATCCTACTCCTTTCATTATGGATGAGTGGAAGAAGACCTACTCGAACTGTACTGACTACAAGGAGGCTATGGAGTACTTCTGGAACAAGTTCGACGCCGAAGGTTGGTCCATTTTCCGTGGCGATTACAAGTACAACGAAGAGTGCAAGGTTCTTTTCATGACCTCCAACTTGATTGCTGGATTCATTCAGCGTACCGAGGAAATTCGCAAGTGGCTCTTCGGAACCATGACTATCCGCGGTGAGGAGGGATCCAACATGAAGGTCACTGCCTACTACCTCATCCGCGGTGATTCTATCAAGCCTTTGCTTGACTGCAATGACGACGCTGATTGCTACGAGTGGACCAAGCTTTCTGTGCCTGTCTCTGCCGAGGATAAGCAACGTTTGTATGATTACTGGTGCTCGGAAGGTCCTTTGGACGGAGAGGCTTGCCTTGACTCTCGTTGCTACAAATAAACTTTCAGCACAATAGATATCTGGTTGTCTCATTTGGAATATTTTTCGAGTGATACAATAACACTCCTCGAATCACAAGCGGGCCGGGCAGTCTGTTATGGACGTGATCATCTGTGTAAAACACTAATTGCGCAGGATGCATGTTTACGTGTCCTTACGTGTGTATTCCGTCACTTTAGTTGGAAACCTTCACTTAGTCCCACAGAACTTCAACGCTTGCGCCGAACAATTTCCTTAAACGGTAAATAATTTCGAGCTTGACTGACTGCAGTGCTGCCGTCAAACCATCGACATGCAGGGCTATTGAGCCGCGACGATTATCGTCGACGAGGACGTTTTTGAGCACGATGGAACCTCCAGTTAAAGATAAAAAGGGCCTTATTTCACTCAATACTTCTTCTACCGCCTCAGGCGTCACAGAACGAGCGATAGGAAGAATCTGAACAACATCAGATATTTCTGGAATCCGAAACTTCAAATGTCGTTCCAACCCCATCGTCATCGTTATTGCTGAACTCGAGCAAGACTCACAAGAACCCTGCAGTTCCAATTTGATAACCGTGCCCTCAATACATCCAACTCGAACGTTTCCCCTATCAGAAAAGGACAATGGTTCATGAATACGAAGAACCCAGTTCCCTGCAGGAAAACCCCAACCTTACCCGTCCGCCTTCAAAAATGGCCTAATTTCATCTAAAACCAGTTCTACGTTCGCAGCGTTTAATGGTAGAACTTTGGATTGATCATTAGTCATTGCAAAAACATCCTATTGACAAAATATATGATTTTGTCCAGTTCAAAATCGACTTTCTGTTTCGTCACAAGTACCTGCTGGCCAAAGGGTGATGTGTAGGCCTGATGATCAACATGTTTCTCAGAACTTCCTTCAGCAGATTGAAAGATTTTGGTTTTGGAAGATAGGAGAGGTGTTGGTCTTGGTAATCTCCCCGATGGTCTTTGAAAGGGCGATGTCAATAAAGGACGGAACAGTGATAGAGAGGCAACCATTTTGGACCACGACGCCAGAAGAAAGAACAGGTAGAACTTCATCACAAATCGCAATTCACGTTCTATACTCCCGATCACATAAACTCATTTTCCAGTGGCAACTAAAGCAACAGCAAGAACTGCACAGAATGGAGAACTTAAAAGATGTACCACACTTTAGTTTTGGAACGTGCTTGCTCAGGGAGCCTGAGCCTGATGATGATGCTCTCCAGCTCTCCAGCTTCCCTGATATCCCAAACTCGCAGACTGTCCTCACCAAGCGCAACAAAAATAAGATGGATGATCGCGAAGGTCTCTTCGCGGGCCTCAACAGACGCGTTGAGGCCGACATTCTTAGCCAACCTTCTCCACGTTGGCGAAGAGGTAAATTGAGAAGACAGCATATTCTTTTGCTTCCCTCCACATCTACATTTTTCACTCTCCGACGATATTTAAAATGACTTTCAAAATCGATTGCTAAGCTCGGACATATTTGATACTCGCTTCATCATCCTGCTCGAAAAACCGCTTCATAATTTTATTCCATGTCGACCCAATCATGCTACCCCGAGGTTTTACTTAACCTAGTCCGGCAGGCATGTTATTCCTCATGCTCAGCAACTCATCGTAAACTTGTGGAAGACGCAGAAAAGCTTGAACTCGAACCGTCATTTATTCCAATATTATGGGCGTGTATCACAAATACACTCTGCCCTGCGAACACGTGCGATAACATGCGCGTTATGGCGGCTATTCTTCTCAAAAATTGCCTTCAAAAAGTTATCAAAGGTGATGTTGAGTTGGATCATGAACTTTTGACCACTCTTTGCCGGGAAGTTCAGAACTACATCGAGCTTGAAAATCACTGCCTTGAGAAGCAGCTTTGCACAATATTTGGCCTTCTTGTTCTTCGATGCTGGCCCAAACAGTGGCCAGAATTGGTCCCTACGTTAGTCTCCCAGCTCACGGAAGTGAGCCGCGGTTCACAGCCACCTTGGCTTGCAGTTCATTTACTTGGAAGAGTGCACGAGGCCCTAGGCCATTTGAGCACACGTCTACATTGTCCTGCATATGCTCAACTATATGGTGAATTATGTTGGTCTTTGTTCTCTCCCATTATGAAAGTTTGGGTTCCAACTTTGAGGGATATCAATTCATCTCTGGCCTCACATCCGTTACCCCAAGTGGTTACCTCAGAATCTGTCTCATCGTTGACCTTTCCTCGAGACTTGGATTCCGAGAGAATTTTCTGCCTCGCCACAAGGACTTCGAAAACACTGTCATTGGTACTGCAAAGTGGACTTCCTCTGATTGCAGAAAGAAACTGTTGCTTTCGAAATTTCTTCAAAACCTACGTGTCTGTGATTGCTCCATTGAGCGAGAGAGTGCGCAAATCGAGACCGTTTTACCGCTTGCTTTTCTTGGAGAATGGTACTACTTGTACTTCCACGCCCCAAGACGCTTTCTGGTCAAGAAAACAACCGCAAGATTGGATATTTTTTTGTGAAGACGAACAAGGGTCATGTGTCGACTCTTCCGAATGCTTTGACATCAGTCATTTGCGCGGAGCCGCGGGAGGTTTTTACGCACAATGTCACTTGCTGCTGGGCTTAACGCGGTCGTTGACTTGCACGCCGGTAATTCTTCAACGGAAACACCCGGAGATCTTGCAGTCGATGCTTGAACCTTTGCTAGCGTTTTACACTGCGCACCTTCAATTGGACTTTCCCTTAGATAGATCTTTCGATCGTACTCTTGCATCCTCGGTGTTGCCTTTGCGAAGACTTGCATTTGCATCGCTCTCGCTTCTTGCGAACGTTTCAACTCGAGTGCTGCGCGAAGAATCGAAGTTTCTGGGTACCAATACGCCGGTAACTGTCACAGCGGATGTCCACAATGCTGGGGAACGCAAGTCTTTGCGAGAATTTTTTTGCGAATCTCGCGCCGTTCATCTTCTGGAACTGATGCTATCGGCACTGCTCCCTTGGTCTGTGCAAGAGCTCGAGACGTGGTCACAAGATCCAGAGTCATTCTTTGCCTCCCAACTGACGGAGGCAGACGATTTTTGTCTCCGAACAGCCGCCGAGAGGCTGTGTATGTCTTTGCTGTCTCTTTGTCCCGGTGCTATCACTGGTTGCTTGATTTCCAAACTTATTGACACCGAAGCTCAAGCGCGACTCGCTGGTTGCGTTGGCGTGTGTCCTCGACAGTCCATTTCGCAAAATGACTGTACCTCCTGCGACTCGGAACTACTTTACTGGGACGGCGTCTATCACTGCTCAAGTCTATGTGCTGACCAGCTTTTAGCCAGGGGGTTTTCATTGTCGACATGGTCATCGGAGGTGCTCGGTCCTCTTCTGTCTCAGCTTCAAGGCGCCCCTCGAGCTGGTTGCTTGTCCTCAGGGCAGCCAATTTTACGCGTACGTCTTTTGCGGTTACTTGCTTCATGGACCGATGTTCTTGAGCCGTCTCTTCTCGCACCAATCGCATCGTTTCTTTGCGATTCCCTCAGTCGCAAGGAAGACGATCTTGTTCCACAACTTTTCACTGCTCAAGCACTGGAGGCCCTACTGATGGCTCGTCGTTGTTCTCTCCAAACGCTACAGCCGCAAGTCACACTCATTGCTCAGCACTTAGTTACCCTTATCAGTCGTGTGATGGAGGATTTGGAAATTCGTCGATATTTGGTGCGCTTACTCCGAGATCTTCTCCATTTAGCGCAGGGATCAGATGCGTCACAATGCCATTTCAAACCGCTGTTCCATCAAATTCTAACGCAGTTGGCTCCATTTCCAATTGCACACCTTGTCGCGACCGCCGCACAGCTTCGACAGGGCCAACAGGTTTGTGCATCGCCTGTGCATTCAGCGAACATATTTCAACCTCTTTTGTGCGAGCTTCTTTATTCGGTCGTGACAACCGTCGCAAGTCAAGATACGACTGACAGTTTATCAGCAGATGAAAGGACTCGAGAGGCACTCTTTGGGTTCCTTGGAAGTTGCGTTCTTACTCAGGAGGCACAAGTCGAAACCATATCACTTCTTCTTGCCCTGCTGAAAGGCGACCCGAGATTTGTGGACAATGGGGTCCCTGTGATTGTTGGGCTGATAAAGACATGGCTAGGGCAGCTCTGGTATTTGAGAAGGAGTTTTTCAGAAAACGGCTCGCCAATAACCCCCCAGCAGGCAGACTCTATGGCTACCACGGATGCCTCTGTTGCAGTCCTCGTACATTGCTTGGAGATCGTTGTCATTTTCGCATCCAGCTATGACATTGGGTGTGACAGTTTGGAGGCTCCTCTCAAGCTCATGAGCGACTCAGACATCGGTGTCAACTCATGGCTGCATGGCCCTGAAGTGTGTCGTCTGGCAGCGTTACGACTTTTAAGCACAACGGTTGTCCTCCATCCGACTTGCGTCGATCGCTTGTGGTTGCCACCCCTACTAATTCCATTGCTCTCTTCAGCGCTGACCTGCGCAGACTGTCCGAACCTGGCCTCCGTATGTCGTGCGTTGACGTCGCGACAAGAGAGCAACACAAGTAGCGACGAGAGCCAAACGTGGCTGATTTTGGATGTGCTCGCGGCTCTGCTTCTCTGCCCTTTTTCTAGTGTCCCAAATGAACCGGTGTCAACTGCTTTATCAACAGTTTCACACGTTTTGACTGAGTTGTGCGAGAGTATACTCAGTTTTCTGCGATTATCCGCTGGAAGTCGTGAGCAGCTCAGCGAATTCATACTTCTCGATCAGTTGAGACGGGTGTTTCTGTTTCAATTGCCTCGAATGTCGCAGGCTGCAGTTCCGGCTTGTTTATTCCGTGTGCGAATGTGGTTACAAGCAGTTTCAGTTCTATGCCATATGGAAACTGTAGAAGCATTGCTTCCTGTCTCCCTGCAGGCGACACCGATTGATTCGGCAACTTGGCAGTGTGAAGCTCTCAGTGCTATCGATACACTTTTACTGGGGACTCTTCCCCTTCTGCAGAACATCTCCTTCGAAGAGCGGGCCGGAATTATGGTGCAGCTTGCAGGTGAATGGATCTGCGAGCCTTCTGACACCCACGCAGCATCGGCGTTTGCCTTTGCTCCAGTCCGGATTCTGCACGAATCATCTGCAGCCCAGATTGAAGTTCGGGTGATCGAGTTCGAAGGCGTCCTTCGCGATATATTTGGATCTCCACAATGGCTGTACAAACAAGTTCGCTCGGAAAAACTCCCTGGCAATGGCACGATACCAAGTGACGATGTAGAGTTGCGACTGGCAGAAGAGAGCATTCGTGTTTTGTACCGTAAAGTTCTCGGAGAACGGCTCACAGCGCATGCAAGCGCCTGGTCGGGAGTATTGCGGCGGTAGTATCTGTGGTTTAACATTGTTGGTGAAGTTCTCGTTGTAATCGCTTTCACTAAATTCTGTTCTTTGTTGCAATATTTTATGTCTTCCATGCCACAAATGTATTGCAAATGAGAGGGAATCACGAAAGTTTACAACATGAATCAGATACTTCCACCTCAATCACTAGATCACCCATCCTACATTACACCTGCAAAGTCGAATGCACCGCTTCTGTCCAAGCACGGGATTTCACTGCCTGGTAGTTTTTCCGATCGAACTTGTTTGCTTGGAAATCGCGGAGATCTGAAAAGTTCCCTGAGGACAGCTTCGAACTTGATCATTCGAGCCCAGTAACTTCGATGCGTGTGCACGCCTCCACGTTGTCAGAGGCCTGTTCACGCTTCGAACCCTAACCTATTTTGGGGGTGGATCCCTGGAGTGACAAAGGAAAACTCCTTCCGTTGGCGAATATCGAAATATTTAGTGACAAGGAAACAGAACTAAAGTCAACAAATTCGGCACCGAAAAATTACATGAAAATGAGACATGAAACAAGCTATAAAGCTTCAATCACCCAACAACCGGTGGGCGAATGACTTTTCCTGCGTCGTCCACAAAAATTCGAACCCTGTCCATCCTCAGATCCATCGTTACCATCGAATTCTAAAAGAACCAGCAAATCAATGAATTGCATTCTACTTAACAAAAAGCCACTTACGTGTTTGACTATGTGAACCTTATAGTCAGGAAACTGCTTTCGAATTTCTGATGCGGCGACATCACCTGCTTGGCCAACAAGGGCGTTCCAAGACCTTGACGATGGCAGAGAATCGACTTCCATGGCGCAGATCTTATTGAAAAGCAAAGCAACTGTCAAGACAAGAAGCAAGATACTTTGCAAGGGGACAATTGACATCGATGAGGAGCTTTTCGGTTTTCAATTCGTTTGTGAAGTCGAAGTTGCAATCTGCTGTTGTTAGGAACACCCATCGTCGTCATCATCCTTCATTCTTCGTACATCGTACACAATGATTTATGGCGTTAGTCATTTTAGATGAGACGAAGAAGGTACAAAGCGGCCAGACAGCAGGCTACAGGCGTAGCAGGGAAGCGTTTCGTTGCAGGCGGTGCTCCTTTTTTTTGGCGATGGATCTCGGCCGCTTGTTTGGTGGTGCATCTTCAAAAAATCGTCGAGGTGGTGGCCACAGAGGCGGACTTAACCTTACTTATTCCATACATATTACTGCGACAAATCCATTGTTATTCATTTTTGTCTCTCGAGCAAGGTGTCTTCAGTGTTTTCTCTCTTTCTTTTTTTCTTCAAAAAGTGTAGTGTTGGGGAAAGTATAAAATGGCAAGCAAGTTCTCGCTCGTTGAGTACGAAATCGACGTGCGAAGAAGCACTCCGAAAACCCAACATGGTGACATTTCGAAAGGAGAACCAACTGATACATCCACCCGAAAGCCCAAACGCCTGAACTTGAGTCCCCTTCTTAGACCAAGCACAGCCACAAGTGGCCGTGGGTTACTCGCTGGTCAACCGTCTCCTCACCCATGGGATATTCCAAGTCGAATGCAAAAAGCCAAATCAATCGCATCAGCCAGCACTCAGCAGCTATCTCAAGCAATTACGCGACTGGACTCGTCGGATTCTAGACCTTCTTCAGCCAACCCGTTCCCTCCATATGCGGACCATATCGACAGAAAATTGCGGGCATCCAAGCAGTCCGACGACGAAGGGGCATCGTCACCGAAAAGGCGTGCGCTTGTCGCGGTTCACGCAGAAGATAGTTTTTTCCGGGCGAATCGATCGCTCATAAAGGATATCGAGCGACTGAGACAGAACATCAACCAACCAGTAAAACACGAGAAGTCATGGGACAGTAGGTTCGTGTACGAGGGATCTCTAAGCCACAAAGAACGCGCTCAAAGCGCCTCTATTCATCGCAAGCACGACAAGTTCGTAAAAACCATGAGTCGTTTCAAGCACACGACTCAACCAGACGGCCGGCGTTCCCCGAGTTTGATGCAAAGCGCAAGTGCCCCGCTCATTGCGATAGCGATGTCCAAGGCGGAATCACCGAATGGAACCCGGCCATCATCGCCCAATCGACTGAGCACTCCACAGAAGGACGGCATTCTATTCTGGGATGACAGTAAGCCGCGAAGGCCGTCGTCTCCTCAACTGACGGCAACGTCCAGAAGCCATGCATTGTCACCGTCTGCTGCAGAGTTCTCTGAAGAGGAAGTGAAGGAAATGCTGGAAGCAGAAGAGGTCTGGGACCGCGTTTGTGAGGAGCTGCAGAGCTTGGGAAACAAAATAATCTACACTGATCTCTTCGAAATCTCCATTCTGCGACAGCCACATGCGTCGGTCATCGCCATTGTGGGGTTTGTTGGAATATTGATGGGCCTGAAGCCCACCTGGAAGACGGTGAAGGGTATTCTGCTGAAAGAGTTCTCCATTTTTCTGAATTTCGTTCGAGAGGTTCGTTCGTCGCTTTTGCTTCCTGTCCACTGAGTCTTCACCGTCGATTTGTCCTGTCGCAGCTGGATCCGATGGACATCGCCATTCGCCGCATTCGTAAGGCGCTGTCATTCGCCGACGAGCATTTGGAGAGCTCTGATCTCAATGCGCTCCCCTCTGTTTGCAGCGCGGCGACGCACCTTGCCCGGTAAGTGTTCGGCGACAGTGACTTTCCAGCGCCGTCCTCATCGTACCGGGACTGTTCAGATGGGTCGGCCAGTTTCTTTTGGTGGCGAGGATCCTCGTCAATGCAGATGAGCGGAAGAGGCACGCCACGGAAGTTCACCGTGAGCCAAAGCGACCACCAAGTCGATTACGACGCTTGATGACCAGAACGGCGCAAGAGAAGCACCGCAAGGAGTCGGCGAGCTCGTCGCTGGCGGAGGACGAAGGCAGCCCACTGGAGTTGAAGAGCGGGAAGTTGCTGTCGTTGTTTGCGCAAATCGTGCAAATGCGGGATGTGATGGAGCGATATGCCCCCGACCCGGACTCCATCGCAGCCAAGATCAACGCGCTGAAACTGACCGCGTCGCCGGAAGCCGCCAAGTCACCCGGCGCTACGAGGCAGATGGACTCTTCCATCGCCACCAGCCCTCTGCTGGAGCTCTCTCACACACGCTTTCGCAGCATCACGTTCGAAGACGACGAAGAAGCAGAACGAGGCGGTGCCGCAAGCCCCCCACACGAGGCTGACGACCTCGTCGTGGAGAACATCGTTGAGGACTCGCAGCTGTTCCATCTCGTCACGGACCACTCACCCGTGAAAGAAGACGAACACGCGATGATCGACTTGGAAACCGACGACGCTTTGTCTGCGCTAACGGCTGATCGAGACGACGCTGTGTCCGACGACCGCCCGCCACGCACCGACATTACCGGCGGTTCCTCGCCAATGCTGACATCCGCTCTGACCCCCCGCGAGGCTCCAGCGGATGAGGTGACGGAACCGCCGAAGGAGACGATCCTACCACGTTCCGAAGGCGACGATGGTACAGCCGCCGAAAGCCGTGTGTCGTCGGCACGGTCGGCCTGGGCTTTCACGAACGACGAGGCGCACGAGGAGGCGGAGGCCTCTCGCTCGGCGGTAGTCGAGGAGGCGGCGGAGGCTGCAGAGGAGGCTCCGACGT
>SMOI01000200.1:10752-26321 GCA_008000375.1 Poteriospumella lacustris
GCAGCAGCTGTTGCCGCTGCTCGTTCTTGTCGGTCGGCGACAACAATCCACATTGTTGCGTTAACGGCACCGTATCTTTACGTTGTGCATTGAGATATACCGACGCACGTTCCGCTTTGTCCAATTGAGACCGTAGATCGACGATGACTTGTTCCAATTCAAAGCATCGTTGACGCGCGTGTCGTACTTCCTCTTGGGCTTCGTCAATAATCGCCTGTGTTTGTTGTTGTCGTGCATATTCTTCCGCGGGTGATTCATGGTAATCGAGACGCGATTGGCTATCCACCATCGTAGAATACGTTCCGGACGGACGACGCATGGACGAGTTTTGAGTCATGGTCGCCGGGTCCAGACCTTGGGACACATACGACCGTGTCGCCGCCGCGGTGGATCCATAGTCATCGTGTGTGCTGCTAATGGTGGACGGGGCGGCAATCGATACCCGAGAGGCTACCGATGATGATGGAGCCGCCTGTTGCGATTGCTGTTGTTGCAGTGTTTGTATTTGGGCTTGGGCATCTTGCAGTTGGAAATGATACTGCGTTGTTTGTTGCTGATAGAACTCGGCCTCCCCTTGCAGCTGTGCGACCGTGGCTTCCAATTGTTGAATGCGTTGACGTTCTTCATCCAATTGCGATTGCAAGAATTGTGCGTGTAGGGTCATTTGGTGTGCAGTGGCGACCGCATGGGCTGGGGTAGAGGTCGACGCCGATGCTGCCAGTCCACCGGGCGTGGAGGATGCCGAGGTCATGATGGGTGTTTCTGCGGAGGCGAGAACGGTCGTTGATGCATTCAGTGCGTCTCGTCTCTCGATGGTGGGCGTACGCACCGATGTCGCTGGCGGATGGCTCTTCGTGTGTGACGATGGTTGTGAGGTGCTGTTCATCGACATGGTGCTCACGTCCATCACCGACGCATTCGCATGGAACGCTTGATTCTCTTTCTGCATTCGTTGCGGTGTTGTATGCCGTGAGCTTGGTGCCGAGGAGGTCACGGTTGTACCAAATGCGACTCGGTGGTGATGGTGCTGATGTGCGCTGGTGGCACGTTTGGATGTGGACGTGACACTCCCCGCGGCGTACACCGTCGCTTGCAGAATGTCGTATTCTTTCTTCAGATGCTCAATGCGTTGATTCTGTAAGGCAATGACCGAACGGCCTTCTTTCACCATGGTTTTTAACTTGTCAATGTTTCGCCCGGCTTCTTGTAACAACGACTGGGCATCCGCCAGCTTTTGTTCGTATTTCGTTTGGAAGTCCAACTCCTGTCGTCGAAGCTCCATTCGCAATTCATTCTGATGCCGTGTGATGAGCTCTTGTCGCATGGTATCCATGGTACGACGATGTTCTTCCATGGCGCGACGATGTTGTTCGGTCATTTCATCGCGGTCATAACGCATGCGGGCGATGACTTCATGCAAATGGAGGTCCTCCAGAACCGTAGCCAGGCCCATTTCTGACTGCGAAGTGCGCAACAACTTCTCTGTGGCCTGTTGCTGTTGCGCAATGGAAAGCTTGCTCAATTCATTTTCATAATGCAAACGATAGGCCGCCGTCTTTTGTTCCAAGCTACGTTGTTCTTGGTCCGCTGTTTTCTTCGCTTCCAATCGAGCTGCCTCTTCACGTACTTTGAGCTCTTGTTGAAACGAACGTGCTTGCTCTGTCAATCGATCTTCCAATTGACGACAACGACCTTCCCATTCGGATAACTGCAGTTTGTACGTCGTGATTTGTTGGGTCACCGTGTGGAGTTGTTGTTGAGCGGCGTTGGTTTTCTCTTGTTCTTGGGCCAACGTGGAACGCAACGTCGTTGTTTCTTCTTGCAATCGGCGATGATCTTTGATCGAATCGTCTTTGACGGTTTTGATCGTGTGCAATTCCTCTTGCAACAACGAATTCAATTTGCGCTCCTTTTGCAACTCTTGGACCAAACGATTCCGAAACGCTTTCATTTTGTCGTGCACCGTGCTGATCGCCATATTGCTTTCGTTCGCTTCTTGTTCCAGTGTCTTCTCGACTTGTTCCATCAATTGCGAGATACGTTGACGATTGATGTCTTCATCTTTGATACGCTGCTCACGTTCTTGTTGCAATCGATCGATTTCTTCGGCGACATTTTGTAGTTTGGTACGCAGGTCGTAGTTCTCGTCTTGAAGATACTGACGTTCGCGTGAGACGATGCGCAATTGCTCTTTCATTTCTGCACGCGCCATTTGTTCCTTCTTATCCAAGCCTTCAATAAGTGCCAATTCTTTGGCGCTTTGTTGAAATGAATGCTCCAACAGGTTGATATCTTGTTCTCGTTGCTCCGACAACACTCGCAGCTTCTCGCATTCATCAATCTTTTGCCGCAATTGATTTTGCAACTGCGTGATGGTCGTTGACGTTGATGTAGCCTTTTCTGACATTTCTTTCTCTTTACGAGCCGCAGACTCTCTCAATCCCAAAATTTCTTTGCTTTTCTTGCGCAGCAAAATGTCTTGTTGACTAATTTTCTCCAGCAATTCATTGATGTAGACTTCTCGGTCGCTTTCAAGGTGGCGATCAATGATTTCATCGGCATGAGAGACGACAAAGATGGAACTGGCACGATCTTGTTTCATTTCCTGGATGATTTCATCGGATAGCAGTGTCTTGCACGTTAAATTGATGACATCCGTCATTCTCTTTATTCGGTCTTCATACGCATGTCGCAAAACGGAATATTTTTCTTTGAAATGCTGTTCGAGAGCTTTTGTAGAAGCTATGAGATCATGGCTCACATCAGGACTCGCTGAACGCTGGGTCGGAACATCCGACAAGTATCCATCATTCATTTCCATCCTGAGATTGTCGCTAGATCCTGCGGGATGAAATCAAAGAAAACGCGACTCAACACTTCCAGATCATGCACCCAAGGAAGAATACACGAAGATTGAATGAAACTAACGTTATCCCGCTTCATGGTTCACGCTCTTTTGCATGGAACCAAAGCCAAAGCCATCTCCCATCGCAACCATTTCAAAACAAACCCCCCGGACGTGTCAACGGTCATCACCAGCATCTGACACTAAAAGTGAAACGCTATCTCGTTCGACTTGGCCATGACGATGATGACGTTGTTTGGTGGGAACAAAGAACAAAGGAACAAACCAAAGCTGAACGTGGATATTTTGAAGCATTTTTAAACAACAATAGTCAAGCGGGGTGTCTTCCTTTTTGAGAGAAAGGACTTAGGGTACCCTTACTGTAGTTGGAGACTTTAAAGGCAACAATCTGCTTTGCCATGTGGTTTGTTACTCACGGAATAACTGTTTTGCTCTTGATTTCGGTTGGGATTCAAGCCAACATCATTGCAACCCGATGCAGAGATGGAATCGTTATCGCATCCGACCATGCACCATTTGTAGTAAAGAAGCATGGTGCTTCTATTCGCCAGATTCCAAATTGTCGGTCGATTTTCGCTGTAAACGACGAAACTGTCATAGCCATTGTCGAAGGATCCTCGAAATTCCACCACCTTTACCAAGATCTCCAGCGCTTCGTACGACAATATCGGTACGATAATGGTTTGGAGGAAGAGACAAGTGGCACCGCTGAAGTGGATGTGAGCGTAATTGCGAAGGTGGCACGAAAGTTGATTGCCAATTCATATCCTCGTGAGCATGTTGTCATTGCAGGGTATAGCAATCAACTCAACAGTTACTGCCTTTATGAAATAGTGCAGCAAGGATCTCTTTTTCCATGTGACTTTGTAGTTGGTGGAAGCGGCGATCAAATAGCAGCCAGTCTAGTGAGTGAGCTGTACGCAGAGCCTGTTGAACAATCTATCGACGGGGAAATCCCAAATCCTTTTGAGAAAAGATGGTTGAGCCCCAAAGGAAGAAGCCTGGTGGATGTTCCAAGGAAAAGTCACAGTCTTCCTGTCACAATTCATTCAGCGTTGCCGATAGTGAAGAAAGCTATGAGGATAGCGTCGTCTATGAATCAGCGTACATCAACTGGCAAAACCGATTTATGGATTCTGGAGACGCAACCGAAGGAGACAGATTAGTCCATATTTCCCGACTATTTTGTGCATATCAACCAACACCTATGGCTGTTTCTGTGTATATACTAACGATTCTTGCATTGTAACAAAGAAAGGTTGCGCAACTATTGAATGTTGAACATCATTATGCTGTTAGTGTCGACCAAAAGGGCAATACATTCAGATCGTAGACGTCTTCAACGGAGCTATTTACGTGGAAACGCGGTTTAGTTGACTTTGATCAACTCAACCTCAAACTTCAAGGTAGCTCCACCAGGAATGGATCCACCAGCACCGTCGTCACCATAAGCCAAATTGCTGGGAATAACGAGTTCAGCCTTGCTACCAACGCGCATCAAAGCAACGCCTTCTTGCCAACCCTTGATAACATTTCCCAAAGGGAAGGTAATGGGCTCACCGCGGGCAACAGAACTGTCGAAGACAGTTCCATCAACCAGGGTACCAGTGTAGTGAACAGTCACGCTGGAAGTTGCAGTGGGCTACATAAAAAATCAAAATCGTCAGCACATGGAGAGGGAAATGGACTATCGCGCGGATGAAAATACCTGAGCTCCGATACCAGCCAGAATTTCGTTGTAAATCAAGCCAGAAGGGGTGCGGATAGCACGAGGGTTCGACAGCAAGTACTTAGCAGCAAAGTCGGATCCCTTCTTCTTTTCGTTCTCCAACACATTCTTGCTGCGACCTCCCAAGATCTCGTCGATCTTGGGACCGTACTTAGCAAAAAGCTCATTTTGGTTGGGAACTTGATCCTTAGTTCCATCAACAAAGCCTTGCAAGAAGAGATCAAGTTCCTCCTTGCTCAACAAATTCTTGACACTGCCAAGTTGCTCTCCAAGTTGACGGGAAACAACAACACCGAAAGTGTAGAAGGGCTTTCCGCTTTCGTCGGTAGAGTCAGTAGATCCTCCTGAAACAATTGAACAGACAAAGGTAAGTTATTCTCAATGCCAGCAAAGCAACATCTTGTCGACATCCATACCACGAATCGACAGAAGAGATTTTCCCATCGTTCGCATTTGCGACTTGCCCAGCAACGAAGAGCTGACGCGGAAAGCAGTAAGACCAGTGGTGGCAATCATCATCAAGGCGAAAAAGAAGAAGTTCATTAATATGTCAGGAAGCGAATGCTACTGTGAACAAGTCATCACCAACTCTCTTCCCAAGATTCGCCTTCGCCGATGCTGGCAGAACAAACGAAGGACGCGGGTGGATGGCGAGAGGAACACAACAATGGGCGAAAAACTGACCGTTTCAATTTTAAGGTCAACACCTGGTCCAACCTCCTTTCCTGGTGCCTTCTTATTTATTTATTGATAAACACCTTGGCGGCTTCGAATATATGGAATAGCGGAATAGCATGAGGATGCAAAAGCAGAACATTGAAAAGCTGTAACTTATCAAGTTGGAACGGATAACGGATATCGGATATCGGACAACTTTGTCTTGTTGTGCCAAAAGAAAAATTGCTTTGTGAATGAATCATCGAAACATGGAACTTTTCTGAAGTGAAAGTGATGATTCGGATAAGAAGTAATCAATTTACAAGGGCGTGTTTTGCAATTTTTTTGCTTGCATCGTGTTGTCTGTCCATCTTGGATGCGACTTCGACAGTTAGCACTGAATATTGTTGGGCGAATCGAACTGAATTTTATGGAACTTTAAATGCTGATCTCCTGGGAAAGAATGTTGCATTCAATCAGGATGGGACGGTGATGGTGACTGGCTCCGAGATAAATAGTCTGTGTGTCAACAATGGTGGTGTTCTTATGACGTATATGTGGAATGATGTTGATCATGCCTGGGACATTTATCCCGTTTGTATTGCAACAGCATCGTACGATCATGGGTATCTTGGGTCATCTGTGGCGATTAATGCTGATGGATCCGTTATTGCCGGAGGGGCCCCCTATGCGCCACTTGGTGGACTCGTTGTTGTGTTTCGTTTTGACTCAATCACTCAGTCGTGGAACCTACACGGAAATCCCGTAGAGAACCCTCAGTCAAGCTCTGGTCGATTCGGACATGCAGTTGCTTTCGATGGCAGTGGAAACGTTTTGGCAGTTTCGGTCTTTCATTTTGATGGTGGTGGAAGTGTTTATGTGTTCAATTATAACAGCACCTCCAGTGCCTGGGAAATGTCTGTTTCTTACAACCCGGGTGTCAAAGAGTTTGGAGCATCGCTAGCTTTGTCGGAAGATGGGAGTAGATTGGTAGCTGGAGCCCCAGGAGCGAATGATGATGTTGGAATGGCATATGTGTTATTGATCAAAAATGTCACGTCGATTAAGATTGATACGCTGATCGGCAATTCATCACTCCAAAGTCGTTTTGGTACGGCAGTAGGAGTTACTCACGACGGTAGTTTTTTGTTTGTCACCGCTCCATGGGATGACTACGGCAAGGTTCATACATTTACGTATACGAATAACGAATGGATCGTGGGACGATATTTCTCCGTGGGAAATGCGAGTCTGGGTGGTTTGGGTGGTCAATCATTTGCAGTGAGCCGCAATGGTACTCTCTTTGCCGCCGGTTCTTCGTCGCATGAATACGTGTGTCTATTTCAATGGAACACCAGTTTCTTTGATGCGAAGTATCAGGAACAATCCGTTGATCAGCACTTCTTCACGTATCCGGATCGAAAGGGGATCAGTTTTGGTTACTCGATCGCTATCGCCGCTGATGAAAGCAAAGTTGCGATTGGTTCTCCCGAATTGGCTTCCGCAGATCCAAGTGGCATCATTTCTGTTATGGCCAGGGAAGTCATGCTGAATGATGCTGTGGTTATTCCAACCTTGGTTCCTACTCAGTCGCCGACTCCCTCGCGTATCGTCGCCAATTCCACGACGTGGACATGGAACCAACGTGGACAGACGCTAATCGGACCAGATGCCTTGTCTTCCTTCGGACTTGGTTTGCATTTGAACGCGCTTGGTGATCGATTACTGGTGGGTAGCCCACTTGGGTTTTATGGAAATGGTGGCATAACTGAATTCAATTTCAATGAGTCGACTAGCACGTGGTCTTCGGGGACCGTTTTGGCCGGTGGAAATACTGCGGTCGATAAATGTGGATTCGATGTCGCGACAAGCGAAGATTCAAGCATCGTTGTCATGAGTTGTCCTGAAACAATACCTGGTGTGGGCGAAGTCAAATATATGTTCGATGGCAGCATCCTTCATTCATTTAGTGGAACGGCATACGGCGGTATGTTTGGGGCCAATATTCGATTGAGTCGTGATGGAACGGTCCTTGCTGTGTCAGCTCCGTACTCCTCTGATCTTGCAAGTACTCATTCTCGCTGTGGAATTGCATATGTTTATCGAATGGCCAACGGGCAATGGGGACCGCCTGTTCCCTTGGACGGACTCAATGGAAATGATGCTCAATTTCCATTGGTCGATAATGTCAATATGCTGGCTATGAACGGCAATGGGACGATCATTGCTGTATCGGCGGTGTATTCATCATTCGAAGACGCGAACGGAGGTATTGTGCGCACATACAAATACAATGAAACGACAGATGACTGGTACATCTTTGGTGGAGATACTTTGTACGGAACTGTTGCGAATGAAGGATTTGGGATGGCCGTCGCATTAAACGGCGAGGGTGATATTCTGGCCATCTCAAGTGTGAACATGAATTCACAAAGTGAAGGCTGCGTCAACGTATTTCGTCTCGATTCCACGTGGAAAACATATGGCTCTCCCATCTGTGGGACAATTAGTGACCAGTTTTTGGGAACTTCCTTGGCGATGAACCGGGCCGGAGATGTTCTGATCATGGGGGCTCAGCGCTCATCAAGTACGGGTAATACAGGTGCTGTCTACGTTTGTCAATTCGATAGTCTCGCTGCTGATTGGGTACTGCTGGGACAACCGCTGGTTGGAGCCGAGAATTCATGGTTTGGCAGTCGAGTCGCGGTGAATGATGAGGGTACCATTATTGCTGTCGGCGCACCCAAGGATGATTCGGTGGGGAAAGTCTATGTCTATTCATCGCTTCCAATTGTCACTCAACAGCCAACAAGCCAGCCTAGTAGTCACCCGTCAATGTCCCCGACGTCAAGTCCAACTCTTGATATCATTCACTTCACGTCTTCGACAGGATTTATGTCACATGGTTCTGCTGTTTATGGATCTATCGCTAGTGAACGTATGGGTGGATCAATATCCTTGACACATGATGGTTCCATTATGGCGTTGGGAAGCATTGGTTCCATCGGCGAAGTATACATACGTGTATGGGATGGAAGTGATTGGCATTTGCGTCAAGTGATCACGGATACGTCGCCCTATGCCCCTGCGTGGTTCGGCCATGTCGTGAAACTCAGCGGTGATGGCAGTCGCCTCGTTGTCTCTGCCCCTAAAGGTGGGTATCGAGGTTCAGGGACGGTGACTACATACGCATTCAACGGAACACATTACCAACAAGATGGTGTCTCGTTGGAAGGAGAACGCAACGGTGATTTTTTCGGACAAAGTCTTGCTCTTAGCGATGATGGAAATCGGCTGGTTGTGAGCGCGCCGTTTTATGTTTCTCTACAAGACAACAATAGCTCCTGCGCTGTTTATGTCTATCAGTACGCGATTGGAGGGTGGGAAACGCTCGGAGATGTTATTGTGGGGCCACAAACGCAGTCCACCTGGTCAACACTCTTCGTTTTATATTCGTATCAAAAGAATGTGGCTATATCAGGTGATGGATCTACGATTGCCGTGGGATATACTGTATACACATCGGCTATCGCCTCTTGTGGTGCCATCGATGTGTATTATTATGACAGCGATTCCGATTCTTGGACTCCGCGCGGATTACGATTTTCGGGAGACCGCGCAGCAGCTTACGTTGGTTATGCGTTTGCTTTAAATTATCATGGTACTATCATTGCTTTCACGGCGAATCAAGGCACAGAGTCCGCGCATTCGAACATTGGTATTGTTCAAGTGTATCGCTATGATAGTTCGTCAAGCACATGGAGTAAGCGTGGCCAAAGCTTAGTAGGATATGCAAGCAACGATCGGTTTGGATTGGACATAGCCCTGAATTCGGCTGGAACCATTCTTTTAACATGTGGACTTGGAGCGTGGAATAGCGACAAATCAAACGCGGGTTACTTTGCTCTGTTTGTCTATTCGGTGGAAACGCAAGAGTGGAAAAGGGTTGGAAATCTGGAAGTTGGTGACGAGGCGGGTGATTTATTTGGGAATCGTGTATGGATGAGTCCATCGGCGAAGTATCTCGCGGCCACTTCCACCCAAAATGACATTGGTGCAGCCAATGCCGGAATGGCTCGTGTTTATACCATGGTCCGTTCACCAACGTCCCAGCCATCGTGTCAGCCATCGTCCGAACCTTCTACCGCACAGCCTTCAGCATACCCATCGACGATGTTCTTGCATTGGCAAGGCGTCGAATTGGTGAGACAAGGATCTGCGATAAGAGGAGCAATTGCTTCGGGTGGGTTTGGAAACTCACTGTCCGTGTCACAGGATGGGGCTATTCTCGCCATTGGATCACCATTGGCGAACGATACTACGGGTATTGTATATGTGTACTCGTTTGCGGGAAGTGACTGGTCATTGAAGGGTTCCGCGTTGACCCATTCTGATGCTGGCAAGCGTTTCGGTCACATCGTACAATTATCTGCCGATGGTGATATCTTGGCCGTTGCGGTACCATTGAACGGAAACAATGCTGGATCAATTTATACGTACAGGTTCGTGGTCGATGACTGGATACTCCTGCAATCGTTCAGTCCCAATATCAGTGGTGATTATTTTGGATCTTCCTTCCGATTGATACATGAACCAAGTGTCCAATTGTTGTTTGCGCTTGCTCCTGGACATGATTCAAGTGGTTTGACTGACAATGGGCAATACTCGATAACAAATATGTCGTCGGTTGTCCAATTACAGACGCTGGATGGGATAGATTCGGATCTGTTTTCTGTTGATAATGGGTGGAATACGCTCCGCGAGGTAATGTCTGTTTCTTCCTTTGGAACGTTGATTGCGTGTGGCTATCCGCATTTCAACTACACGGGTCTTTCCGGAGTGGGTATGGTAGCACTTCGATCTCAATCGGATTCGTGGGGATCCGATCGAGCGGTTTTCTATGGCTCTCAGGCGAATGAAGCGTTTGGTATTGGTGTCTGTCTGAGCAGTAGTGGGTCCGTCCTGGCTATTCGGTCACTCTCAGGGCCAAGTGGGAAAAGTCAAATTCATTTCTATCACGACCGAGAAAATTGGGAGTCAATGAGTGCTCCGTTAGAAGGAATATACGCAGATGAGGAAGACTTCGGACGATCAATAAGTTTGAGCGATGATGGCTACACCTTTGCCGTGAGTAGTGTCCGTGTTTTGTCTGATGTCAATTCCGTGGGAATCGTGAAGCTTTACTCATTCAACACCAAAGAGCGTTCGTGGACGTTGGCAATGTCGTATGTGAGATCTACCATGAACGATAATTTTGGTCGACGCGTAGTTTTACAAGGAGATGGGACGAAGCTGGTCGTGTCGAGCCCCTGGACCAACAGTGTTGGGATGTCGTCGGTGGGTGAAGTTGAAGTGTTTTGGATAACTTCTGCCCCATCATCACAGCCATCGTCTCAACCAAGTTCCAGTCCAACGTCTCATCCTTCACGAGATGTTGTAATAGACAGAACACGACCGTGGCGGCGACTCGATACTGTGTACGGTGACAATGGGGAAGCCTTCATGGGGTATGCTATGACCAGCAGTGATGATGGCAATATCATCGCTTATAGCGTGGTTAACACGGCTTCATCGTCATGTTTTGGCTATGTTCGGGTCCTTCAACGAACTAATTTAGGCGCTGCATGGGAACAACGAGGAGGTGTGTTGAATAGTGCTGACACTTGCTATGGTACGTCCATTTCCATGAACAACAACGGTACATTGTTGGCAGTAAGTGCTGCTTCAACTTCTGGTACGGGCACGGTCTATCTCTATGCTTTCACAAATTACAACTGGCAAGAATTGACTGTCCTGTATGCACCAATCGCTGACTCCTACTATGGAGCGAACGTGCAACTTGATAGTGAAGGTTTGAAATTGATGGTGTCCGCACCGTTGGAACTATTATCAGGCAGTATTCATATGTTTTCTGTGTCTACCATCGCTGATTGGAGAAGCAGCAACTTGAACGCGGATTCAAGTGTAGCACCGCCTGAAGCAATGTTGCGAAACGTTCTAAATCGATATACTGGACTATTTGGCAATGCTGATTTAACGCGGGTAGCTGTTGGTCAACCACAGTACGACTCCAACTCTGGCCGCATTTTAGTCTATGAATATCGGAACTCCGTGTGGGGCCTAATGAATTCTGATGCCATGGTCATTGGCAGTTACGATTATCATTTGGGAATGGCAGTGGTGATCAATCGAGATGGCAATGTTATCGCCGCATCGACTTATTTCTTTCCATTCTCAGGGAATTCCTTGGCTACTGGATACATTTATACGTATGCTTACGATGAAGTGCAAGGGTTGTGGTATGTAATGGCCGATCCATTCGGAATTGATGGCACCTATGATGAATTGTTTGGGATATCGCTGTCGCTAAGTCACGATGGAATGCTGTTGAACGTTGGTGGTGGTCAATCTTACGCTGGCATGGTGTATTCGTATGCATACAGCCGATCGGAAAAGCAATGGCTTTCTGTCGGCTTCGGAACACTATCGGGAGAGTTCTCGGAAGACCGATTCGGTGTGAATCATGTGTTGGATGCATCCGGAATGAGCATCGCCGTAGCTGTTCCGAGAGTAAATACGGATGGGCAAATTAGCACGTACACTCTCACTTCTGAGCCTACAGTTTTGCCCACGGAAGTTCCGACGATGGACCCTTCTCATCGACCATCGCGAAGACCCAGTGTTGCACCAACAGTCTATCCCACATATGTACCATCGATTTATTCCACACAACGCCCGTCCCTAATCCCTACCACACACCCGTCGATGCAGCCATCATCAACGCCCTCCGGTCAACCATCGACGCAACCGTTTGCATATCCTTCTTCGCAACCATCGTCGTCACCAACCAATCAGCCAAGTAATCAGCCGACCGCTGTTCCCACCAATCAACCATCAATACAACCAAGCGGGATACCGTCGGCACAGCCATCTCTGCAACCCTCACGTTGTCCTTCTCGGGCTCCTTCAGCATCACCAACGATGCAACCTTATTCGACACCGACATCTCAGCCCTCTAATCGACCAACCAGCCAACCGTCAAGGCGACCAACTGTTCATCCTTCCACACAGCCGTTCTCCTCACCAAGTGGTCGACCCACGTTGCAACCAACGAAGCAACCCACCTCACAACCTTCAACTGCCCCATCCATGCAACCCCGAGCTAACCCATCAGCGTCACCGTCGTCTCAACCATTGAGACGGCCGTCTGCTAAACCTAGTGATCAGCCTTCAAGTGCTCCATCTTCACAGCCTTCGGGACCGCCAACATCTTGCCCATCACACAATCCATCAAGGAAACCATCTACACAACCCTCTGGACAGCCTTCGTCGCAACCCACGGGACAGTCATCATCACAGCCGTCAGTGCAACCATCATCGCAACCATCACTTCAACCGTCATCACTGCCGTCCTCACAGCCTTCGCCTCACCCATCGGTGCTGCCGACCATGCAACCGTCAACGCGACCATCAGTTATTCCAACCTCACAACCTGTGTCAGACCCAACCAGTGAACCACCACGACAGCCAACGTCTCAACCATCGATGGACCCACTGTCGCGGCCATCTTCTCAGCCTTCGTGGCAGCCATCGGCGAAGCCTTCTCAACAATCGACCAAAGCATCGGCGACACCAACACTTCGACCATCATTGGCGCCAACAGTGACTGCGCTGGCACCAACGCAACGGCCATCCACGACCACTCCCACATCATTGACTCGCGCACCAACGGTAGCACCCACCATGCTAACCAGGGCACCAACTGCCAGTGGCAGCAGCGCCATCTTTGATGTTGAACGAGGTCTGCTCGTTGTTGGAACGTCTTCGTGGTCGAATACCTCGGTTTTAAGTGCAGTTCTTTCATCGTGCACGTCAGCATTGGTGTCTCCGTTGCCCAGTTACGTGCGAAAATGTCATTGGCTTCCATCGAGAATGGTTGGTTTTGTCGTGGAATCGTCGTCTACAGCCATGATTATGCAATCTGCCTCGGTTTCGGTGTTGGTTCGAGCGAGTACAGTTGCATCAGTCGCTATCCATAAAGACATAGCGCCCTTTGTAGCCGAATTTCAGTCTCCACAACTGACAACCCTTTGCTCAGACGATCCAGTGTGTGTGCTTCAGTTGTCGTTCGCCTATGATCCCCCTGTGTCCACGCGATTTGTTGTGTCGGCTGTTGATGTGGCACCGTTGTTCACTCATTCATGGATCTCGTCCAGTTGGAGTACATCCATTGTCCATAATTACACGTCGGGGCAGTTACTATCGAACGTTAGCGTTTGTTCGGAGGACAATCTCTACTGTGCGTCGGTAGCACCAAGCGTGCAATGGTTGAATGCGTCGTCCGTGTGGAATGTTGAGATTCGACGACGTGGATTCAACAGTCGCACGTACCAGATTCGTGCGGATGAACCTCTCATTTTGCATGCCGTTGTGGTGTCACCCAGGAACATCTCGCGTGAACACCAACAATCCTTGCAGAACGTCTGGACCCTACGAAATGAAAACGGTTCTATCATCCCCATGATATCGGCCTCGACCAATCCGATGGTGCTTCATGTGCCTCCTGGGATACTGCTGACTGGACACCATTATGCGGTTGACGTGGAAGTGTGGGATTTGTCTCCCCGCCTTGCAACGGTGGTGCACAAGGCTGAGACTACCTTGATCACACGGTGGCAGCCGTATCTTGTATTGCGGTGGCCTGCGTCAACACGTATTTCGATGCCGTTGGGTAGTGCGGCTGTCGTCAATGTGACCCTCGTGGATGGAAATGTGCATCCTGTTGCAGACGCATCACTTCACATCGATGTCAACATGTCGTGGACGTGTCGTTGGGAAGATACTTCCGTTTGTCCGAATGCGGTGAATATCTCAAGTCGATGGGCTTCAACGAAGTGGAAACCCCTAAACGGATCAAGTTTGAACTCTCATCAGGCGACGGTGCTCTTGACAATTCATTTGGACACGTCAATCCCAACGCTCATTGGTCAGTTTATGGTTGTCTGCGTCGAATTGTCGTATAATCTCCCCTCCGATGATGATTCTTCATCGTCCCCACAACGTATACAACGGACGGAACGGTTGGTCATCGATGTTGTTGGTCACACCAATCCCATGTTGTTTGTTCAACCGACGGCGGCGACGCAGTTGCGTCAAACAACCCGTGTATTGCCATCGTTTGCTGAAGTTCAAGTGCTGAGCAACTCCACGCCCTCTTGCAATTGGCAGTTGGTGTATCCACGAACCATGGCGTTGAAGAGTAGCCTCCGTCGTTCCACGAGTCCTCCCTCCAACTCCAGTTGGCTAACGCTGGGCCCCTTTACGTCAGCGTTTACCACGTACCGAGACACTTCCTCGTTGCTCACTTTTCGTGTCACGTGTGACGCGACAGCGACGGAGTTTGATGTGTATCAGAATAGTCCTCCCTATGGAGGTCGATTGCTCCGTGCACCACAAGTGGGTGTTGCACTATCGACGTTGTTTCATTTGGAGGCACCGCTCTGGAGAGATGATGCGGTGGATGATTATCCGCTGCGATATGTCTTTGCGATATCAGACTCATTGGAAAACGAATGGTGGACCATACCCAGTCATATTTACGAACCATTTGTGGAGGATATTCTTCTGCCTCAACTGATTGTCGCGACCACGTCGTCCATGAGGATCTATCAAATGCATCGATTGGAAGCCTCGGTACAAGACAATTGGGGTGCTATTGCTGTTGCAACGACCAACATTTCGTTGAGAAACAGCAGTGCATTTAGTGGAACGGCAGCGGCGGAACATGCTTCGTATTGGACGGCATTATCGTCGTTGCTTCATCACGGTATCGATGCTAAAGGCTCTGCGCAAGTCCTGGTGACGAATGCGACCTATCCACGGCAACAACGCGCCGTTGCTGTGCTAGCAACGGTGTCGTCGATGGTCTTTGCGACTTCCTCTGCAACTGCATCATCGTCGAAGATGTTTAGCCAAGCTTCTACCTTCCTCAAACACGATTGGGAATCGTTTTGGAATCAAACGGTGGCCGTTTCTGATTTGACACCAAGCCCAGCGACTTCTGATGCAGCGGTGACCACGGAGGCTGATCTCATTGACGCATGGTCATTGCAATACGAATATGTTGCCCTGTATGTCTCCCTGCAACTTCGGAAACAACAAGTTTGGAGTGTTCTTGGGCCACAAGTCGCGAATATTTCCGCGTTAGTGGCTTCAGGGTCGTTTAACGCATCGTCTCCCTCCTCTTCGGGATCAAATGCTACCTCGACGATGAGTGCGGCGGCGGCGAAAGTTCTTCAAGCTGTTCAATCAGCTGTC
>SMOI01000201.1:0-60546 GCA_008000375.1 Poteriospumella lacustris
ACAACAAAGTAGACTCAATGTGAGACCGAAGTGCTGTCACTTTCCGCAATTGTTGTGCGGCGTCCTTCGCTTCCATCGTCACACTCGCTACGACTCTCGTAAAAATGTAACTCCAATCAGACCGACGTGTCTTCGTGGAGTCCTTCCGTAATAATGGCAGGGAGGGTCTCCTCAACCAGACTCAACACTGCATTGAAATCTGTCCACAGCGACAGTATCCGATACGTATCATCGATGATCGATGCCGCCGCCGCGAGCGACGAGCGCTATTGTTGTCATCGTCGTCACGACCAACGCTCTGGGATCCCGTCGACCTCTCTCGCACCTGCCACTTTATGTATGGAATAGAGACAAGGAAACCTCAACTCCAGTCTCTACAGGACGAAAGAAAAAAGTCGCAATCCCATCGATGCGACGCCGATGTCGTGAAAGAGCGATTCGAATCATTTCTACGAGAGTTATCATTATTATCATTCCCATCGGGTCGGTTCAAAACGATGGAAGAATCATCTGCGAAAGCGATGGCGTTTCCAGCCCTCGATTTTGTTGACGATTCGACTGAACAAATGAAAAAATTACTGGAGCGAGCATATAGTAACCCGCTTGATATTTCACAATCCATTATTCTCACAAAACTCATTCGGGAGAACCCTTCCCTGTGCAAGGTTATTGGTGCCACAGGAGACAGAGTAAGTTGAAGTCCACATCGAGACTGTTGTGCGTAATCTGACTCTGTGCTTTTGTTTGTTTCAAAGCTCCTTGAAATGAGTCGATTCAACAGGTCCATTGTCGTTGAAATTCTTTGCTGCCAGCCGTCACCCGAAGACTTCGACTACTTCTTCATCGACTTTCTGCAATTTCAAGTCCTTTCGCTAGATATCTTGGAAATTCTGGGAGCTATTATAACCAGAAAAGAATTGAGCGTTTCTCAGTTGGAACACAGCATAGGAACATGTATATCATCGTTGGAACAGATTCGGGATCAATCGACAAAGGTAACGATGCCACTGTTTGCCAATGAATTTTCGGTCATAACCTTGTCATGTTGCAGGACAAGCTAGTCAAGGGAATCTGTAGACTTTGTATGCTGTTGCAGCAGTCTGGTCATCTATCTGAACTACACAATTTGGGAGCGCAGATGCTTTCGTTTTGTGCCAACAATGCCCACGTGAGAGAAGCTGCCACAGTCTATGCAATCATCAAGGACTTTAATCAGGGATGAATGATAAGCCCTTTATTACAGCCCAGTATCGGATTCAACGAGCAATTTAAGGAGCTTTTTGTAGTTGACTTATTGTACATATTGTCTTCATTCATAAGGTGTAAGTAAGACTACATCTCCCAGTTGCTGTTGTACCATGCTTGCATGGCGACGATGACATCTCAGACATCTCTGCTGTCCCATTCCATTCATTCCAAACAGCAGAGGAACGAGTTGCCGCTAGACTTCATCGCATTTGTGGCACTGTGCACTGTTGTTCCCACATTCGAATGGTATTGTGAACGGTATATTCTACTGTTGTTGTTGTTGTTGTTGTTGTTTGTTCCCTAGCTGGTATCCTTGTACAATGGCCTCTCTTGCTACAATTCTCAGTCAACACCGTGATCTCAAATTGCTGCCAAGCAATAGAATCAAGTGCGACGTCACCGGTCATGAATTGCCTCCAGACGTGAATGCTGTTATGGCTCATCTGAATGGAAAGAAATATAAGAAAGCCCTTGAGTGGTATCGTGTTGACTACTCGAAATATGAGCCGTACATCGTTCCCCATAAATCGGACTCCACCAAGCTCTACTGCAATGTAACAAAGCAGGATCTGAATAAGATCCCCGTTCAGATTGAAAAGCACTTTAACGGAAAGAAGTTTCTGAGGTATCAACTGCTGTGGAAAGTATTCGTGATTGGTGATTCCAATAAGTCTTTGGTTGTGCAGGTTAAAGGAAGAGTTTGATGCCAATCAACAGAAGAAGAATGCATCGCGGAAGAAGCAGAAGAAAGAAGAAGCGAGCAACGTTGACAGCGAAGAGGAGCCAGAGTTTTGGGTTCGTCGACATCGCGTTTTATACCGTCATGTGCCCGTCTTACTGTGTTGTGATCTAGATGCCTGATGGATTCGCCGACGATGATGCAGCTGAAGGAGATGATGATAATGATGAAGATGCCGACCTGGATGATCATGATTCTGATGAGGATGTCGACGAGGGTGACCAAGACAGCGACGAAGTGGGCGACGATGATGATGACGATGAAGAAATCATCATTACGTCCAAACCTGTGCCGCACAAGAAGATGCAGACGAAAGCACCAACCAAACCTGTGTCGAAAGCACGCCCACAAAAGGAGCAAAAGAAGGACAGTACCTCGAAAAAACGCAAGAGAACATAGTTTCTGTGACGAGGATCGTCGTGGATGTGTAACTTACGAACTCTTTTCGGCATAGTATCTCCTAATGAACAAAGCTGTGCTTTCAACTCGTAGTGATAAAGTCACCATTCGTTGTGTAGTTTTAGGTTGCATTCATTGAAGGTTGTATGTATGCCATATGTATCACCACAGTAGCGCTTCACGGTCTGGTGCAATCTGGTCATCTGGGTACCCATCCTAGGTGTCGTGACTGATGGCCATCCGCGACACGGTCGGCTTGCCACCACAATAACCACGACACAGTTTCGCCGGACCTGCGAACAAGCTCCATCGATCTGTGGTGCCCACTGTGTCCACTGCGGCCATGGTTTTGTTTTGTATGTTTTATCACCGAATTTCGTTCGTCGGGGAGTCACAAAAGAGAGTCTAATATCCTTTCGTTTAGCAAAGATGTCCAAGACCGCAGAAGAGAAGTTGAAGAACCCTATGCGACAGGTTAAGGTCGACAAGCTGATCATCAACTGCTGCGTTGGTGAGTCTGGTGATAGACTTACTCGTGCCGCCAAGGTTTTGGAGCAGTTGACTGGCAGCAAGCCTGTCTACTCCAAGGGTAATTGATTCCTTCCAGTTCAATCTATCGACACAATCATATGCTGATTGCCTGCAATTTTGTTTTGTATAGCTCGCTACACCGTGAGAACCTTCGGTATTAGAAGAAACGAAAAGATTGCCGTCCATGTCACGGTAAGTAGGAAATGCTCGCGCGATTTTTATTTTCAGCATCGTATTGACCATTGAATTCTTTTCACATTTTACAGATCAGAGGCTTCAAGGCCAACGAGATCTTGGACCGTGGTCTTAAGGTCAAGGAGTACGAGTTGAAGAAGAAGAACTTCTCCAACACCGGCTGCTTCGGTTTCGGTATCAACGAGCACATCGATCTTGGTATCAAGTACGATCCTGCCACTGGTATCTTCGGTATGGATTTCTTCATCGTCCTGATGAGACCTGGCTACCGTGTGTCCAAGAGAAAGATCTGCCCTGGCAGAATTGGAAACAAGCATCGCGTCACAAAGGAAGACGCCATGAAGTGGTTCCAGGATAAGTACGAGGGTATCATCCTCTAAACGCTGTAAACATATTATTCTCTCTGCAAGTCTAACCCCTCAGAGTTCCCGTGTTTCGTTTCTTGCCTTGCTGATGTTCCTGCTTTGTTCTTGCGCCGCATTTCTCGCGATCTCTTGCCATCCTGATGGAGATGGCCCTAGCCTGTGTTCCTTGCCATCTTGTAGGGAAACGGATCGCTTCGCCGTGGAGCCAATGGCGCAGTTGGGCATAAGAAGCCACCGCGAACTCGTCGTACCGAGAGGGACCACATCAAGACCATCTGCTAAGCTGTGCAGTGCATCGTACGCTCTCTGTAACTCTTAATTGCTCCCAGGAAATTGAAACAAAAATTGAATGTGTTGTTTATCAATTAACTGTATTTCAATTAAGAAGTTTGACAAAGAGAGAAGTATAGAGGTTCAGTAAAAAACGTTACGCAACCCAGCAGAGTGTCTTGATGTGGTCCCTCTCGGTACGACGAGTTCGCGGTGGCTTCTTATGCCCAACTGCGCCATTGGCTCCACGGCGAAGCGATCCGTTTCCCTACAAGATGGCAAGGAACACAGGCTAGGGCCATCTCCATCAGGATGGCAAGAGATCGCGAGAAATGCGGCGCAAGAACAAAGCAGGAACATCAGCAAGGCAAGAAACGAAACACGGGAACTCTGAGGGGTTAGACTTGCAGAGAGAATAATATGTTTACAGCGTTTAGAGGATGATACCCTCGTACTTATCCTGGAACCACTTCATGGCGTCTTCCTTTGTGACGCGATGCTTGTTTCCAATTCTGCCAGGGCAGATCTTTCTCTTGGACACACGGTAGCCAGGTCTCATCAGGACGATGAAGAAATCCATACCGAAGATACCAGTGGCAGGATCGTACTTGATACCAAGATCGATGTGCTCGTTGATACCGAAACCGAAGCAGCCGGTGTTGGAGAAGTTCTTCTTCTTCAACTCGTACTCCTTGACCTTAAGACCACGGTCCAAGATCTCGTTGGCCTTGAAGCCTCTGATCTGTAAAATGTGAAAAGAATTCAATGGTCAATACGATGCTGAAAATAAAAATCGCGCGAGCATTTCCTACTTACCGTGACATGGACGGCAATCTTTTCGTTTCTTCTAATACCGAAGGTTCTCACGGTGTAGCGAGCTATACAAAACAAAATTGCAGGCAATCAGCATATGATTGTGTCGATAGATTGAACTGGAAGGAATCAATTACCCTTGGAGTAGACAGGCTTGCTGCCAGTCAACTGCTCCAAAACCTTGGCGGCACGAGTAAGTCTATCACCAGACTCACCAACGCAGCAGTTGATGATCAGCTTGTCGACCTTAACCTGTCGCATAGGGTTCTTCAACTTCTCTTCTGCGGTCTTGGACATCTTTGCTAAACGAAAGGATATTAGACTCTCTTTTGTGACTCCCCGACGAACGAAATTCGGTGATAAAACATACAAAACAAAACCATGGCCGCAGTGGACACAGTGGGCACCACAGATCGATGGAGCTTGTTCGCAGGTCCGGCGAAACTGTGTCGTGGTTATTGTGGTGGCAAGCCGACCGTGTCGCGGATGGCCATCAGTCACGACACCTAGGATGGGTACCCAGATGACCAGATTGCACCAGACCGTGAAGCGCTACTGTGGTGATACATATGGCATACATACAACCTTCAATGAATGCAACCTAAAACTACACAACGAATGGTGACTTTATCACTACGAGTTGAAAGCACAGCTTTGTTCATTAGGAGTTACTATGCCGAAAAGAGTTCGTAAGTTACACATCCACGACAATCCTCGTCACAGAAACTATGTTCTCTTGCGCTTTTTCGAGGTACTGTCCTTCTTTTGCTCCTTTTGTGGGCGTGCTTTCGATACAAGCTTGGTTGGTGCTTTCGTCTGCATCTTCTTGTGCAGCACAGGTTTGGATGTAATGATGATTTCTTCATCGTCATCATTGCCGACGTCCGCTTCATCGCTGTCTCGCCAAAACCGATGTCATGTTCAGGATGGTTGAGCATTTCGTCGCGACGATATTTGGTCAAGATGCTGCTTAGCGCTACCCTTCAATCGCTGCATGACGTCTTCAAATGAACTCTTTTCGGTATCATTTTTGCGTCGCAAATCCTCAATGCCTCGTTTGTATCGCTCCTCCAATGTCCCAATGCTGTCGGGTGTAGTCTCAAAGTGATCCTTTTTGGACTGAAGACGCTTTCTTTTCGAGTTCTCCATTGCAAGATTTGCCTCTTCGTTTAATTCCTGAGCAATTGATGAAATACGGATCAGCCAATAAGCAAACAAGCAGTCACCTCTGTGACGCGATCGTACCTTGACAACACTATCAATGTTGAAGTTTTGGATGCTTTGAAGCTTGCACTTTCTGTCAACGATGTATTTTAAAACTTCGTCGGCATTTACAGGACCTTTCGGGGCCACGACTTCCTCATCTTCGGTGTGAGATTCAGCGTCGTTCTCGTCATCGTCGGCACTTTCTTTCTCAACAGCTTCTGACACATCCTCTTCGGCACTGGAAACCTCCTCAATGGCGATACCGAGCTCAGGAAAGCAATCCTGCAGCTTTCCTAAGGCCTCTTCATCAGAGGCACAAGGATTTCCGGTTAGTACAATAGTGGCTAACCCTTTCGGTAAAAACCTCATCGACGAAAGCAACGTCTCGGGCGTTATCTCATTGAATGATACATCTAACAGCTGCAGTCCACTCAGAAGCTTTAGATTGCTGAACGTCTTGATTTTATTTCTTTGCAAATTGAGTTCCTTGATGTGACTGAACAATTCCAAGTTGTCAATTTCGTGGATGTTCGAGTTGTCCAAGTCGAGACGACTAATGATGTCAATGTCATCCGCATCCGTGATGGAAGGGTTTTTCCGACATATCAAAGAAAACGATATGGACGTCATAGACGGCGCTGAATATAACAATGCAAGTGAGGGTCAGCGAATGGAATATGGGTCTTTCATTTCGAAAACACTACAAATAACCAGAGTCGTTGCAGTTTGGAGTCGTTGGAAGTCGCCAGATAGACACGACGACGATGTTGAACTCAAAGTCCCCACTTGTGCCTATGCTATCCCAGATAGGACCTCTTCAAGTGTCACTTGACACTTGTCTGTAGTATGACAACTCAGACCGTCCTCCCTGAAAGACCGTCTAACTTGACGTCGGTTTTTCGAATATATTCAAACGCCACGACGCCCCGCTCCGCTCTGGCGATAAATAACAGTGGCATGGCAGCACAGATCGTTCTCATTGATTGGCATTCTTTGGGAGGTATACACATCACTTTGAAGTCATTGTTTGTTTGAAGCATCATCGACCATGAGCTACGGATTTGAATACGGTAATAGTGGATTCGGTGGAGGATTCAACCCCATGGAAGGTTATGGAGCCGGAGGCGGAGATGGAGCTGGATACGGTGGCGGAGGATTCGGCTTCGGCGACATGGGTGGTGGATTCATGGGCGGCGCCGAGGAGCAAAAAAAGAGCGGCGAAAAGAAGGTAGGACGCCACCAACGGAAACTGTTGCTGCGACAGTCTTGCGATGCTGACGATCTGTTGCTGCGTCGTAGTCTCGCGATCGCCAGAACTTCATGCCTGTGACACTGAAGCAGTTGAGCTCGAGCCGTGGCGGAGACGAAGTGTATCGCGTGGACGATGTGGAGCTGCACACCGTCAAGCTGGTGGGCACCATCTCCCAGTTCCACGACGAGACGACCAACTACAGCTTCAAGATCAACGATGGCACCGGTGAGATCGACTGCAAGAAGTGGAAGGACAACGATTCTCCGTCGATTTTCAATGCTCTTCGGGAGGGTCAAACGGCCCGGGTGGTCGGCACCATCCGTGAATTCGCCGGTCGGTCGCATTTGTTGGTGTACAGCGTCGCTCCCGTGACGAACTTCAACGAGGTCACGCATCACATTTTGGATGTCATTTTCACGCATCTGCAGAACACCAAGGGCAAAGTGCCGGTACGTATTCAGCTGTTGTTGTTCGCTCTTGTGACGCACATCTGTTGGCTTATCGTCGGTCGCGTTTCTTGCAACAGTCTGCCGCTGGCGTCGCGCCCGCAGCTCCCACTGGAACGCACAGCTTCGGAACACCGGGTAAGACCTTTATTAACCGTTGGGCTGGTCCTGGTGCACAGCAGTAGCTTACAGAGATGTGTCGTGATACAGCTCGCGGACAGGGAATCAGCTTGAACAATCAGAAGAGACCCGACAACCGCCTCGAAGAAGAGGTACATCGACTGCTCATGATTTCGTTGCACATCTCATCGTCTCATCGTCTCGTTTCTGTGTGTTGCAGGTGTACACCGCTTATCTCAGCGGCGGATCTCGCCAGGAAGGCTTACACAACAGTGAAGTCATGCGGATACTGCGAGGGAACGGCGTGACCATCTCGCAAGAGCAGATGATCCGTATCGCCGATCAGCTCTGCGACGACGGCCGGTTGTACACAACCGTCGACGAGGAGCATCGCCGACCAACCATCAGCGATGCGTGAGGCATTCGCTGAAGCGCTCTGGCTTTCCTTGGTATATGTAATTGTTGTAACAGATCGTAACTGCCTTGTACATGTCTACTCTTCGCTCTCTGTTGTACGTTCTTTTCTCGACGACCCCCACACGTGGTCCCGAGTGCGAACTGGGTTCGCAATCATGCAGCGTAGTCCATCTGTTTGCATGCTATCTATATGTAGCGTTCCCCATGATTTTGGAGCATGGAAGGAATGACCGCACAGAGCGACGACAGAAAGGTAGAGGAGAGATAGTTGGCAGCTTTACAAATACATATTACCAACGGATCAACGTCAGATCAGAAGTGCGCTTTACGCATCGCTGATGGTTGGTCGGCGATGCTCCTCGTCGACGGTTGTGTACAACCGGCCGTCGTCGCAGAGCTGATCGGCGATACGGATCATCTGCTCTTGCGAGATGGTCACGCCGTTCCCTCGCAGTATCCGCATGACTTCACTGTTGTGTAAGCCTTCCTGGCGAGATCCGCCGCTGAGATAAGCGGTGTACACCTGCAACACACAGAAACGAGACGATGAGACGATGAGATGTGCAACGAAATCATGAGCAGTCGATGTACCTCTTCTTCGAGGCGGTTGTCGGGTCTCTTCTGATTGTTCAAGCTGATTCCCTGTCCGCGAGCTGTATCACGACACATCTCTGTAAGCTACTGCTGTGCACCAGGACCAGCCCAACGGTTAATAAAGGTCTTACCCGGTGTTCCGAAGCTGTGCGTTCCAGTGGGAGCTGCGGGCGCGACGCCAGCGGCAGACTGTTGCAAGAAACGCGACCGACGATAAGCCAACAGATGTGCGTCACAAGAGCGAACAACAACAGCTGAATACGTACCGGCACTTTGCCCTTGGTGTTCTGCAGATGCGTGAAAATGACATCCAAAATGTGATGCGTGACCTCGTTGAAGTTCGTCACGGGAGCGACGCTGTACACCAACAAATGCGACCGACCGGCGAATTCACGGATGGTGCCGACCACCCGGGCCGTTTGACCCTCCCGAAGAGCATTGAAAATCGACGGAGAATCGTTGTCCTTCCACTTCTTGCAGTCGATCTCACCGGTGCCATCGTTGATCTTGAAGCTGTAGTTGGTCGTCTCGTCGTGGAACTGGGAGATGGTGCCCACCAGCTTGACGGTGTGCAGCTCCACATCGTCCACGCGATACACTTCGTCTCCGCCACGGCTCGAGCTCAACTGCTTCAGTGTCACAGGCATGAAGTTCTGGCGATCGCGAGACTACGACGCAGCAACAGATCGTCAGCATCGCAAGACTGTCGCAGCAACAGTTTCCGTTGGTGGCGTCCTACCTTCTTTTCGCCGCTCTTTTTTTGCTCCTCGGCGCCGCCCATGAATCCACCACCCATGTCGCCGAAGCCGAATCCTCCGCCACCGTATCCAGCTCCATCTCCGCCTCCGGCTCCATAACCTTCCATGGGGTTGAATCCTCCACCGAATCCACTATTACCGTATTCAAATCCGTAGCTCATGGTCGATGATGCTTCAAACAAACAATGACTTCAAAGTGATGTGTATACCTGCCAATCAATGGGGACGATCTGTTATCGCCAGCAGCGGAGCGGGGTCGACCATCGCGTCGCGTCGCGGCGTTTGAAAATATTCGAAAAACCGACGTCAAGTTTGACGTTTTGTTTGTCGTGTGTCGTTGTTTTTGAAACGGTCGGCGGTCAGCCGGTAGGGTTAGGTGGGTATACATATTTACAGGTGGTACAGGTACCGGTACAGGGCACAGGCAGGGCTTAGATACTCAGACAGAGTTGTATACGCCCCATTTCTACCAGACGTCGGACATTGGTGAGGACGACGATCCGTGTTTTCCGTTTGTCCAGCACCGAAAACACGCGGTACACGTGATACTGCACGGCGGGCTGTTGCCGGAGAAACTCCCACTCCCACAACGTGAGTTGGAAGACGTTGTTGTCATCGTACCGACTGCTCTTAACCTCGACGAAGATACGTCCACTGAGCGATCCAGAACTGGTAGCGGGGTCCACAACCAAATCATACGGCGCACGACTGTCTTCCACGTCGTTGAGCCATTGGACACGGTAGGTCGCTTTGCTGCTGGGGGAGGTCTGTTCCAAGCGACTCTTGAGATATTGATAGACCAAGCACTCTCCAAGGCGTCCGACTTCTTGTGATATGAGAAACTCTTGGGACGAAGGTCGACCCACATGACCCGTCGCTGTCGTGCCCGACGCTGAGGCCGGTGGCAATGGCGGCACGTGGAGACTCTGCAAAATCTCCTGCAACTGGTCGTTGGGAATCTCGAGAATCATCGACGCCGCTTCATCTTCAATCGATGTCGGAAGACGACGATGCACGATCGAACGCTTCATTTCCAGTGGAATAAATGGATCCACCGACGATGTGTTCGAAGAAGCGTTTGCAGCGGGTTCGCCGGTCGTGTCCATGGCAGCGTCACCGGTTGTTTCGTTGTGGACAGTCGCTTCGACAACAACAGTGTCGTCGATACCTTTGCTGTTTTCCATGGGCGCGATGTAGTTCTCTGCATCCTCAGAGAGGATAAATCGCTTGCTGATGTCCCGTTTGCTGCCGAAGTGCAAGAAGAAATACTCCGTCGCCGCCTCGACGATGGCCGCATGCACGTCCCACGTCTCGGCGTCTTCCTCTGGAACGGTGGCTTTCCTTCGCTGCTTGGAGGATGCTTTCTCTTTGGCTATCGTCGATGACAAATAGTCTCGAATGGCTGAGAAGGTGGGAGCAAAGGCACTTTTCTGGGCGAAGTGGTCCTTCATTCGCTGGTGTACGTTCTTCAGGGCCGCGTCTTGGGCGGGCTCCTTGAGACTGAGGCTCTGTACCAACACCTTCTTCTCGACACGTTTCTCGCCTTTCGATTGCCAGGAGAGAAGGGCCTCTTGTTTCGCTTGTTCTTCCAAATATGTCATCACACTCTCTTGCTGCCACCGCGTCGACGCCGCCGCGACGTCGCGTAGTCGCGTACAAAGCGTAGGGAACGTATGCGGCTGAATGAACACACCCAGCTCACCCAGATGAGCCACTTGAAAATGCTGGGACAAGAGATGGTGAAATGCTTCGGCAGAATCGTCGTCCGAATCCAGCATTGGTAGCAATAGCTGCATGCAATCCGACAACGTGACGTCGACGGACGAGGAGGCGTCTGAGGATGGTCGCCGTATATACGATGACAGATACGGCTGTAGTTGTGGATGCTGATGGAGAGGACCGATGCCAAGGTCATCAAACTGAATGATGATTTGACAACGTCGCTGAACTACTGATTTGGGCTGTTGAGCGCCATTGCTTGGCGCCGAGGGTGCGGCGTCGTCTAAATCGATCTCGTTTGGGTCTACGGCTCCACTGGTATCAGGTTCTTTGCCCAAAGAGGGATCAATGGACATCATGCTGTGAAGATTAAAAGATCTCAAGAAGGCACAAAGGTCCTTTTCCACGTCATGAAGTGCGACGATACTGTGCTCCAACAGGTAACAATCCAAGAAGACGGACACCTGCTGGTTCAATTTGAGCAGATACTGCAACGCTGGTATTTCGTTTGGATTGATGCCTAACTGTTCAAATGAAAAGACCGCATAACGTGACAACAAAGTGGACATGACCAAGTGCGACGAGGCGTAGACTCCTTGAGTGGCGGCTTCGTGGACAATCTCAAACACCCTGCCATTGATTTCATGTGCAAGGGTTGTACTCATCGTGAAATGTGCCCAAATCAATGATTGATTCTGATTCCTCTCTGTCCGATATCCTAGCATGGAGTCCATAAAGCTCCTTTTGTTTCATTGGTCGTCGGTGGATCGATGAATGAAGTGACCAACCGATCGTCGTCATCGTGTTCATTCCTCACCCTCATATCCCAGTACCCAGACGTTCGCAAAACATGTGTGCAACGTATCTGGGGCTTCTGAGAGAGCGGTGAGAAGTGAGTCAGAGTCACCGCCGACTGCAGCTGCTCTGTTCTATTCAGGCATCTCACTCGAAGACGACAACAACAGTTACTTTGCAATACCACACCCAAGGAATGGTGGAATGTGCGTTCCAGTCTAAGCTACTTACTCATCATTGAAAATGCTGACCCAAGACATCAACAACAAAGTACTGGACGTGGTGCGCGTGGGCCAACTGTTCCTTCAAAAGTCACCGAAAATTATGGACATTGCCGTGGTCCTGATGTTAGGAAGACTCGCTTATGAACTTTACAAATATGATCGAAAAAAGAGAAAGGGTGATGTGGATATGCCGGACATTTTTTCGAAGGCCTACCTCAAAGCCAGAGGGTTTTTGTATATTCATCATGCTCAAGTGAGCGACTGGGACTGTGGTTTAGCGTGTGCATATATGGTCCGACAATGGGCGTTAGGCGACCAAGTGACCGATTTGATGCACGAAACCTGCCCAGAGAACCAGATAATATCCGTCAGACAGGGGAAACCGCTGTGGACTATCGACATTCTACTGACGCTGAATCAGATCGGAGTGGACGCTTCGATGTTCACGTTGTCACGAGGAGTTGAAGCTCATCATTACAATTATGATTGGTACAATGAAACCGTTGACGAAGATGTGTATCATGTTCGAAAGGCGTTTGATTTGGCCGAAGCGAAGTCGTTGCCAGTGTGCCACGCCAAAATCAGTCTGCTTCAACTGCAACATTCCCTGAAGGACCCCAGCAAAGTCGTTGCTGTCATACTTATCAACAATATTGGCCTTTACTCTGAGAATAGTTTAATGACCACCGCGGTGTACAAAGGCCATTACCTATTGCTTCTTGTCTACGACCCGTCCGATGACACGTTCCTGTTCTTGGACCCCGCCGACTCGGCGAAATACCCCACCATCATGCGAATCTCCTCAAAATCGCTGGAAGAAGCCAGAACACATCCAGGCACTGATCAAGACATTATATTTTGTTATCGATCGAACCGATGTTGCCAGTAATGGCCAATGGGATTCGACTCGATAGCCGGTCTCAAATACGTTTCCTTTGCACGCCTGTCGCCAATGATACTTGTTATACTTTTTTCCCTGAGCCAATCCAGCTCTATTTTTCCCCCGTTGACTAATCTCTCTTTAAACGTATATTCTGCTCTGTACATTTGTGTAAACTACGCCATCGCCAAATCATTTCTACCACGGACTCCTTTATTTTTTTGCCAGTTTCCGTAGTTTCAGTGGGATAGATGTCGGGTTTTCCGGAACGTCCGTCGGATTGTCGCTGAACGCGCAAAGATCGCATCGCCACAGGGCGGCAGCTTTGCGAACGCAAAAGAGACCAAAGAGCGATAGCTTTCTTCTCGTGTATAGACGCTGGCTGAGATTGGTTGAACGAAGTCGTGTAGTTCAGATTGTTGTTTTCTTGGGGATCATTGTTCAAACGAGTAAGAAAAAATGTCAGGACCTCCAACGAAGGTATAGCGTGTTTGTTGCTTTGACGCCGTCTTTGGATCTGTGCATGAATATTTGGATGTGATATCATTGCTATTGTAGGGAATGATTTTGCTGGAAGCGCGCAGCGCTATTCTGTACGAACAGCTTCGTTCAAGAATTGTGGGGTAAGTCTTTCTCTTTGATTCTCGTGATTGGGCGGGCTCTCTTAACACCTACACATTCGGTTCTCTGGTTGCAGTGACAAGCGCGACCCTTGTGAAATCAGCTTTTACGACTTCGATGGTAAATTAATTTGTGGTCTGTGGCGCTTTACACATTCCCGACTTACGTCTGTACCCGTTGTTCATCAGATGTCGGAATTCGCATCGTCTGCCAAGAGAGCTCTCCGAACGTTGTCGGCGTTCACTTGAACATCCGCAACATTGCGGAGTTGAAGAGGTAAGATCGAATAACTTGGATACACTTGCATAGTTTTGGCTAATAATCTGTCTGTTCCATTCCAACAGAATGGGTGCCCAGGAAGTGATCGACCGTCTGTACCCTGGTATGGAGACCACTCCTGCTGATGGATACAACTTCGCCATTAGCTTCGACTGCGACGCCGTCGCTGACAAGGAAAAGTTCTTGGATAACGTTGCTGAAATCCGAAAGAATATTCTTGGAGGTCCGCTCGACAAGGCCTTCGGTTTGCTCCTCGCCAAGCAATCAGCAAATATGGCCCCAATGGTGGTCAACAACCGACCTGATGAGCCCATGTTCGTGGTCGAGAACGGTGGCAAGATCATTGTTATTTTCGCGGTGGATTTCTCTGACGAGACGGACCGAACACTGGCAAAGGTGTTTTTGCAAGAGTTCGAAGAAGTGCAACGAATGTACGTTCGTAATGCGCCTCCGTGCCTCTATTCACCTGCCGGCAACCCTCCTGGCGAGCTTTCTCGTGTGACCTACACGCCGAAGAGTACCCTGGCAGGCTTTTTGTCCTTCTCTGTCGAAGAGAGACACATCACTGGCCCCGGAAAAAACAATGCTATCGCACTTCTCACCAGCTTCCGCAACTATCTTCACTACCACATCAAGTCTTCCAAGACCTATCTGCACATGAGAATGCGTAAGAAGGTTGCCGCTTGGATGCTTGTCCTCAATCGTGCCAAGCCAGAAATCGAAACAGAAAAGAAGACCGTTTCTGGCAAGACCTTCGTCATGAAATAAATTTGTACATTAGAGTGTTAGTTGGGCTCCCGTAAACGATATTATACTCATAACTACCCATCATATTTAAAGGACAACCTACCCATTCTATACTTCCATCACTGCTTCGCGTTAGCACACGTAGGTACCCGCCCGGCGCCTGTTCTCGCTTGATCAAATCGGTCTACGTACATTAGTACACTGTATATTCAAAGATATATATAGGCCACGTCGTCAGACATTATGAACGTGTCGGTTTCACTATTTTCGCAACAGCAGCGGCGATGCGTCTCTCGTCTCTCGTCTCTTCCGCGTGCACTTCACTCCACCGATTTTCGTCAGTTGCTCTTCTCTCTTCTTCTTCCACATACTATTACTGCACAGTAGCTCACGTGCACTACCTCGCCTCATTTCCCAAATCAACACCTTCTCTGTTTCGTATGGAGAGTCACTGAAAGGATTTTGGTTCTCGGTGGTCTACAATTCAATTGCATGTTTTTCGGTCGAATCATCAACTCGCCTGGTCAAATTGACAATCGCAGCCTATCGAACCAATCATGCAACCAGTTTGGGATGCGTACAGCGCTGTCATCCCTCGAAGTGAAGGGTGGAGGCATGATTGGAGTTTCCGCACGTGTGTCTCCACCGCTGTTGTGACATTCATCTTTCTCTACGAACCTGCCAGCAAAGGTTTACTTGACCACGTATTTCCTCCATTTTGCGCCTTCGCCACAGTTGCTGTGAAAGATGTCACCGTTGGAGCTACGGTGGTCAATGCATGGACTTGTGTCTGGGGTTCGTTCATCAGTTGCGTCATCTCTACGGTCATATTGAAAATCGTGGAGCCGCAAGTGCTCCATTGGAACCATAGTGATAGCATGGGCATCTTGCTTCTGCTGCTGTTTATTTCCTCGTTCCTCATGCAATACCTGGAGATTCAGCCCATGGGCAAGAAGATGGGTGTGAGTTTTCTGCCGCTGGTCATTTTGCAGATGAACAACCCCACGGTCCACCACCAGGAGTTCATCTGGAAGGTGCTCGTCAGTGTCGCCTTTGGCAGTGCCATTGCCCTGATTGGTACCATTCTTCCGTTTCCTCCTCGTATGGCGGGCACAGAAGTACGGCAGCGGTTGAATTACTTCACGACGACCATTTCGTCGCTGATGAAAAACGCGACGTACAGTTGGCTCATTCAACCGATTCGCGCGGTCGATCAACGGCATCCACCGTTCCCCTGGTTTGCTGGGTCGACCCGGCGGTTGTCAAATGCCTCATCGGCGTACAGCTCGGCCTCGTCGCCGTATCGACAGTTGAAGTTCACGCGATGGCGGAAAGTCCGCCTCCTCGTCAACGCCCTCGTCGCCTTCAAACGCGCGAAGCACTACCAATTGGGGTGGATTCATCGCTCGCATCACCGTGCGAAGGACCTCTACACCCGCGTCGAAATCATCAAGTTTCTGCAGGAGGAACTCGAAGTCCTCGTCAAACGAAACGTCGAGGCGCGTTTCGGCCCGAACCGTTCGGCGTCGATTCGTCTCTTTGGTCGTTTCGTGGCCCTGACGCGTAGTTTCCTCACGATTCTCTTGCAGCTCGAGAAACAAGTCCAAGACCTCGAGACGCAGTCCATCCATTACCCCATCTACCGCTGCTTCTTCTTGTCGCCGAGTTTCCGTCGGCGGTACACGGCGCTCGTCAGTGCGATCTGCACGGGCTACACGCAGCTGCACCACGTGTTCATCCTCCACAATTTCCGTCACGACGAACGCCTCGTCATCGACGCGATCATGGCGATGCACGCCATCGTCGAGACGAAGGACCTCTTCAACCGCGAGTACTTCAAACTGCGCAAGTCCGTCTACTACAACCTCAACACCACCACGATGCCCACCTTCGGCACCTCCACCCTCGCGCGGAACCGCCACAACGTCTTCTCCGAAGTCGTCGAAGTCCCCGATACGCCCTCGTTCGCCGAGCCACAGCCGTTGGTCTCCGAGGTGCTGTTCAACATGAACACGGTCATCTTCCTGCTCGAGGAGGCCGCCGACATGTTGCTCTTGTTCTGGAACGACGAAGACCTCGACGACGCCGATGCCATCGCGCGCTATTTGAAGGACAACGCCGCCAGTGTCCTCGCGGCGGATGCCGCCGCCGCCGCCGCCGCTGCGGAGGTGGCCGACAGAGCTGCCACTGCCGCAGCGACAACGGCGGCGACGACGGCAGCGTCGCTGGGGTCGCCGCCGCTGACGCCGGGGTCGCCGCCGCGGTCGCATCGTCTCAGCGCGCGTCTGTCGGCGAAGTCGCTGCAGCCGTTTCAACGCCCCGTCTGGAAGCCGCGGCCGAAGGGCGTCAATCGCTTCTTGTCGCTGCGCAAGTGGTGGGCGGTGCTGAAGAAGGCCTCGGTCGGCGTGTGGAACGACCTCTTCCCCGCCCAGCGACACCTCTGGTGCCTCGGCGTCACCTACGACGACAGCGGCAACAGCGACGGGCCACTCGCGCCCACCGCCGGCAGCGGCAATGGCAGCGGTAGCGGTAGTGGTGGCGGTGGTTGGTACGCGACTCTGACGCGGCTGTGGCGCGCCACGGGCCTCGGCCGGTGGCACGTGCGTTGGCAATGGACCGCCGCCATCGAAGAGCGACTGAAGAGCGCCTTCACCGTCGCCGTCGCCATGACCATGGCGGGCGCCTTCGGCATCTACGCGGATCGTCCGCAGACGGTGATGACGTCGTTCACCATCGCGTACCTCGCGGGCGGCAGCGTCTCGGGCGTCAACATCATGGCCTGTCTCAACCGCGCCGCCGGCACCGTCATCGCCTGCGTCTACGCCGTCACCGTCGTCTACGTCATGGAGCTCTCCTCGATGCAGCGGGCCCCGGGCATCGCGCGGCTCTTCGTCGCCTGCGCCATCGTCGGGTTCCAGTACCCGGCGACGTACATTCGCTCGTTCCCGCTGTACAGCTACACCGGCACCTGCGCGGGCTTCACGGTGGCGCTGCTGCTCATCGAGTACTTCGACCAGTCGGAGTTCACGGTGACGATCGCGGTGAACCGCATCATCGACACGTTCATCGCCGTGTTCATCTACCTCGTCGTGGAGCTGGGCTTCTTCGCGCAGATGTCGGAGGCGACGCTCTTGGCGATTCTGACGAAGGTCGTCGCCGGCATCGACCAGCGCTTCTCGCGGATCTATTCGCACATCGTGCCCCCCGCCACGTCCACGTCCACGGCGGCGACGTCGCGGTCGCCCATCGCCACCGGTGGCGGTGGCGGTGGCCCCGCCGCATCGTCGCTGCCGTCGCCGCCGACGCCACCGTCGTCGTCGCGTCTCGAGGAGGTGCGCAAGCTGCTCGAGCTCGAGACGATGCAGAGTCTGCTGCAGCGGGAACGCGACCTGCTGCCGTTCTACAAGTCCGAGCCGCGCATCACCTCGGCGCCCGCGCTGCCCGATCGCCTGTTGCAGGAGGCGCTGCACTGGCAGGAGCAGGCGATGATGAGTCTGCAGATGATGATGTGGGTGGTGCGCTCCTGCGACGACGACCGCCTGCACCGCCAGGAGCACCGCCTCGCCGAGATCACGACGGTGCTGACGCAGGTGCCCGACGCGATCACCGGCTCGTCGCTGCAGAAGACGCAGCTGAAACTGGTCAACCCGCTCGTCCTCGAGCGGCGCCGGTCGTTGTCGATGCGCGTGCCCGGCACCGGTGGCGGTGGCGGCGTTGATGGTGGTGGCGGGGTCAGTGCGACGGTGGCAGCCACCGCCGCCGCCGCGGGGGAGGACACGGCGGAGGCGATGCTGCTGCCGCTAGAGACGCAGTACCGCGAGGTGGAGGTGTACATCTCGCGCGCGCTGTCGTTCCTGTCGCTGTCCATTCAGCAGCTGCGCCACCGGCCGCGCAACGTCTACCGCTACCCCTCGGGCGACCGGCCGCCGCCGCCGCCGCCCAGCGACACGGCACCGGCGACGGTCACCGCGACGCTGCTCGCGACGGCGACGGCGCTCGCGCAGCGGTGTCGCGCGTGTCTCGCGGCCCTGCGACCCCACGCGCCGCCGCCGCAGCCGCAGCCGGTGCGACGCGAAAGCTACGGCGACGGTGGCGACGGCGCCGGCGGCGGCGACATCGAAGCGGCGTCGTTGGGTGACGACTCGGCGCAGCGTCGCCTGCGTCGCGGCGAAGTCGCCGTAGGCGGCGGCCTCGTGGTCAACGGCCGCGACGAGACGATCGTGTCGCTCGACCCGGTGAGCCAGCTGCGCCGCATCCACCAGGCGCGCAACGTCGACATGATCCGCGCGCAGCAGCGACAGCAACACGCCGCCTTCGCGCGGACGCGGCATCGCGCTCGGTCGCGGGTCCGCGCCGCCGACACGTCGAACCTCGCGACACCGCCGCCACCGCCGCCGCCGCCGCTGCGACCGCTGCAGCCGCCGCCGCCGGTGGCTGCCGCGACGGTCCACGGCACCGTCGACACCTCCGCCGCTGCCACCGCCGCTGAGGACGACGGTAGCAGCCGCGACGCGAGCGACAAAACCGCCGCCGCCGCCGCCACCGACGGCGACGGCGACGGCGACGCGGAGCTGGCGCCGTCGTTCGGCGCGGCGACCAAACTGCGCCACCCGGTCGCCGTCACCGTCGCCGTCAGCGCCAGTGACGGTGACGCGGCGGCCACCGACGCGGCGGTGCCCAGCGGCGGCGGCGTCGGTCGCGATCGGCACCGATCGACGTCGTCGGCGGCGTCGTCGCGGTCCGCGTCGCCGCGGTCGTCGCGGTCGTCGCTGGACGACGCCTCGTCGCGCTGCGGCGGTGGCGGTGGCGGCGGCGGTCGGCGCCGTCGCGGCTCGTCGCTCGACCGCATCGCCGCCGCCGCAGAGGACGAGGACGAGGCGGAGCAGCTGGCGTACGTGTTCTTCGCGGAGGTGGAGAGCCACGAGGTCGAGTGTCTCTTCGGCTCGTACCAGCAGCTGCTCGAGAACATCCAGGCGCGCATCGTCGAGCACGAGGTGCTGGCCGCGCGCGAGGACGTCGTCGTGCTCGGCCACGAGAAGAAACCGCCGCCGTCTGACGCCGCCAGAGACCCACCACCGCCCCACGCGGCAGCGGCGGTGGCGCCGCCGCATCACCCGACGCTGCACACGGCGCACAGCAGCGCGAGTCTGCGTCTCCCGCCGCCGTCCTACGGCGACTCGCGCTTCACCCCCGCGCACCACGAGCCACCGTCGTTGTCGCATCGGTTTCTGCACCTGGCGCCGCTGTTGCCGCCCGCGTCGCCGCGTCGCCTTGGCCCCAGCAGCGGCGGCGGTGGTGACCGTCAGCCGCCGCCACCGCCACCGCCGCCACCGCCGCATCGACCCACCGCGCCCCCGACGACGACGCGTCACGCGGTGCTGCGCATCGCGTCGAACAAAGAGATCAAAGTCGTCAACGCGCTGCTCAACAGCACCCGCGACCTGCTGCAGGCGCTGCGGTCGCTGTCGCGCGTCATCAGTCGGCTGCAGGCGCACCGCGACATTCGCTGGACGCAGGACGCCCTCAAACTCGCCTGAGCCCCGCCCCTGTCCCTTCCTCTGTACATACGCCCCCTCAACAACCCCTGCCCCTCGCCCAGTTAGTTCTCTGTTACCGGCGGCGGCGCGCCCGTACGGCGCTGCGCCACGCTTCACGCTCTTCGCCTTCGCCGGCGCGTTTCGCTTATTCGCGACCAGTTACCGCTGCCCCTTTCGCCTGTGTAACCAGCCGACCTCACCGCCGTCCTCTCTCCTCTCTCTACCTCTACCTCTACCTACCCGTGTGTCTGTCTGTGTCTCCGTGTGTCTTCGTGTGTGTCTCGGTGTGTCGCTGGTGGCGGTGAGCGGTGTCGCTGGTCAACGGAGGTTTACAGGCCGCCTGCTACCGCGACGGGTACGGCTACGGCCACGGTACAGCAACGGCTACAGCTACGATACCACTGCAGATGCCGCAACGGCTACAGCTACGGCCACGGTACAGCTACGGCCACGGTACAGCTACGGCTACGGCTACGGCTACGGCTCGAGACGTGTGTCGCGCCTACTTCTTCTTCTTCGCCGCCTGCTGGCCGCCCTTCGCCTGCGACGCGGCGGTGTCCTTCGCGGCGGCAGCAGCGGCGGCGGCAGCAGCAGCAGCGGCGGCCTTCTTCGCTTTCTTCGACTCGGCAGCCGGTGGCGCAGGTGGCGCGGGCGCCGGGGCGGGCGCCGCGGCCTTCGCTTTGGTCGCTTTCGCACCGGCGGCCGGCGCTGCAGGTGCAGCGGCCGGAGCCGCGGTCGCCTTCTTCCCCTTCGCACCGGCGGCGGCGTCCTTCGCCGCGTCCTTCGCCGCGTCTTTCTTCGCGTCGCCGCCCTTCGCGCCGCCTTTCGCCGCCGCCGCCGAAGGAGCAGCGGTCGCAGCAGGCGCAGCGGCTTTGCCTCCGCGTCGCGAGGCGGCGGCGTCGTTCTTCGCCTGCGACGCCGCCGCCGACGCCGGCGCCGGTCGCTTCGACGCTCGCGACGTCGACGGCGCCGACATCCGCACCGACGTCGTCGCCGCCGCCGTCTGCTGCTGCTGCTGCTGCGCGTAGTAGCGTCGCGCCAAGTCGCCGAAGCGCCGTCGCACGTCGAGCTGCTGCGCGGGCGTCCACGTCGCCACTGCCGCGTCGCCGGCGACCGGTGGCGCGACGAGGAAATCGGCGAAGAGCAAATCGATCGCCGCGATGAGCGTCTCGTCGACGTCGATCGCGCGGCGTTGGCCGGCGATCACCAAGCTGCGCACGAAGCAGCTCATGATCGCGTGCGTGATCTCCTGTGCGCCCGCCCCGCCGCCGCCGCCGCCGCTCGTCGCGAGGCGATCGGTGAGCAGCGGCTCGGTCTGGTGGCCGTCGAGGCGCTTGCCGACGCAGTACAGCGCCCGGCGGACCCAGTCGGCACCCGCGGGGAACAGCGTCACGCCCTCCACCATCACCTGGTTGTTGTTCCCGCCGCCTCTGTCGCCGCCTCTGTCACCACCGCCGCCACCGCCGCCGTTGCTCGCCACGAGCGTCATCGCCGAGTACGCCACGCCGAACAGCGCGGGACACGGCGTCGGTCGCTGACGCGGGAACGGACCGTGGCACGAGGCGGCGATGAGCGACCGCGACGAGAGCATCACCTTGTCCCACTTCGCCGGCGCGTCGTACACGCGCTCCAACAGCGCGTCCTCGTCCTCCTCCTCGCCGCCGTTGTCCGCCGCCGCCGCCGCCGCCGCTCCTGCGGCCGCGGTGGTCCATTGGCCCGCGACGATGAGCCACGGCGACAGCACCGACTTCTGCGGAAACGTTTCGACGTCGAACGCGACCGCTCCGGCGCCGCGCAGGCCGCCGACGGCGCCGCCACCCGCCGCGGTGAGCTCCGCCGCTTTGGCCGCCGCCGCTTTCTTCTGCTGCAGCCACGCGGCGCTGCCGGGTACGACCCGCGGCGGGTGGACGAACTCGCCGCCGCCGCCGTGGCGAACGGCGACGGCGGCGGTTGCGTCGTGGGCGTCGTCCTCGTCGGAGGGCGGCAGCGCGCGGTAGCGCAGCTTGCGCTCGCGCTGGCCGACGCAGTACGCGTTGAAGAGGCGCATGCCCAGCGCCAGATCGTCGAAGAGCGGACGACGACGCGCGCCACCCGCCGCGTCCTCCGACGCGTCGGTGGCGGGCGACACGAAGGTGACGCACTCGTAGGCGTCGTGGGTCTTGGGCCGCGCCAGCGCCGCGTCCAGCTCCGCCCCGACGCGCGTCAACAGCGCCGGCGCATAGAGCGCGCGGATCCAGGCGACGTCGACGTCGACGTCGTACGTCGCGAACGCCGCGTGGCCCTCCGCGTACACCGACAGGCTCACGCCGCGCGCATGCGTCAAGACGCTGCGGAAGCGACGGTAGCCGTCTTCGTCGAGCCCGTCGAGCGAGAAGAGCACCACCGCGGGGATATCCTCTTGGACCACCGCGCGGTCCATGCGCCCGACGCACTGCAGCTTGCAGCTCGGCAGCTGTTTCTTGATCAGCGCGACGAACTGCGCTTCGGGGTCGCGGACGGCGAAGAGCACCGTCGTCGTCATCACCGTGCGCGTCACCGTCTTCGCCGCTGCTGCGGCCGCTTTGCCGCCTTTGCCGCCGTTCTTCTTCTTCGACGAGGCGGTGGCGTCGCCTTTGCCGCCGACGGTGACGGTCTGCGTCCCCGTGGCGCGCGTGAAGCTGCTCGTGACGAAGTAGACGCTCTCGTGGGCGAAGAGCAGCTTGATCAGCACGCGGAGGCCCTCGCCGACGCCGTCTTTCGTCGTGAACGGCATCGGCAGCGTGTACACGCGCTTCTCGCGCACCTCGCGTCGCTGCGGCACCGCCGTCGGTGGGAACAGCTCGTCGAGGAGGCGGTGGGTCAGCGTCATCGACGGGGCGATGTGCAGTTCGTTGGCGCGGTGCGGGTCTTCGTAGTCGAAGGCGGGTTCCTTGCGGCCCTGCGACCGGATCAAATTGTAGTCGAGTGCCCAGAGCAGCGCCAGCCGCAGCCGGTTCACTTTCGCCTCGGTGAGGTCGCGTCCGGCGCGTAACAGCGACAACGGCGCGAGCGCGGCGGGTGCGGCGTCGCGGTCGTCGTCGCCGTCGAAGAACTGCGCCAGCGCGCTGCCTCTACGTCCACCGCCACCGCCGTGGCCACCGCCGTGGCCGCCGCCGCCGGTGGTGTGCATCTCGGCGGTCAGTTGCTGCGCGTGGCGCTGCAGCACCTGCGCGAACGACACGAAATGCTTCATCCGCGCGAGGACGAGGCCGTGGCGCAGACAGAACGTGAACTGCTGCAGCAGCGGCAGCGCTTGCCACTCGGCGAAGAGCCGCACCATCATCAGCGGGTCCGAGCCGAGCCCGTCGTCGAAATGCACCGCCCCGAGAAACGTCTGGCGGACGATGGCGTTGAACTCCAACGGATCTGTGTGGACGATCGGGTGGGCCACGCGGAACGGCGACTTGGGCTGTGCCAAGGCCGCGGCCGCGACGATGGCCTCGGGCCCCACGCCCAGCGAGATGCCGTACATGATCACGTTCGACAGCGCCACGTCGATGGGCATGTGGCCCGCGAAGAGGCCCCGCGACGTCAGCCGCGCGGCGTCGGTCGGCGCCGTGATCATCTTGCCCTCGTAGAGGTAACGGAAACACGTCCCGATCGTCGTCAGATCCGGCGCTTCCAACATCGCCGCGAGGATGGGCACGACGCCCGCGTGGTCCGGCGCATCTTGAAACGTCGCCTTCAGCGACAAGATGATTTCGTGCAGCGGTTTGCGGTGGATTTCGGCCTCTTCGAAGTCGATGAACGAGTCGTACAGCGCCTTCGTGTACAGGCGGTAGACGGTGCCGGGGCGGATACGGCCCGTGCGCCCCGCCCGCTGAATGGCGGAGGATTTGGAGATCCAAATGTTCTCGAGCATCGAGCGCATCACGTCGCCGGCTTTGTAGTTGACGGCCTTGTGGGTGCCGAGGCAGATGACGACGTCGACGTTCGGCAGCGTCACCGAGCTCTCCGCCGCGTTCGTCGCGAGGATCACCTTGATCTTGTCCGGGGCGGGCGGGGTGAGGGCGAGTTCTTGCTCCTCGAAGGGGATCTCCGAATGGATCGCGACGAGTTCGTAGCGGTCGAGGCCCTCGAAACGCGACTGCAGCTCGACGATGTCGGCGATGCCCGAGACGAAGACCAAGACACCGGCCCCGGCGCGTCCCTTGGCACGAATCAACGCCACGGCGGCGTCGTATTGCACTTTCGCCAAGCGCACGGGCACGACGACGTCGCCCGCTTTACGCGGCGGGACGCAGAGGTCGGCGATGGTGCGGCACAGCGATGACATCTTCGGCGGCATATCCGGCGCGTCCACCAGCGACTCGACGTAGTGAATGTCCACGGGGAAGCGCCGCAAGCCCACTGCGACACACAGCGACACAGAGAGACACACAGCAACACAGAGAGAGACAGAAACAGGCGGTTAGACACAGACGGCAGCGTTTGGTGGGTGGGCGGAGGGGGGCGGAGGGGGCGGCGTACCTGACAGAGACGTCGGCGGCTGCTTCATGATCGTGTTGTCGTGGAAATACTTCGCGTACAACGTCGTATGCAGCGTCGCACTCATCAACACGAGACGCGTCTCGGGGCTACTCGCGAGATGCTGGCGCGCCAGCCAACAGAGCAGATCCGAATCCAACGACCGCTCATGGACCTCGTCGATGATGATGTGTGTGATCGACGCCAACGCCGCTGGATGATGCGCGATGAGTTTGACGAGGTAACCCGTCGTCACGAAGAAAATCTTCGTCGCGGCGCTTTCTTCGCGGACGCCGTGGCCCATGCGCATTCCGATTTGGTCGCCCAGCTGCTCCTGCAGGCGACGCTTCAGATTGATGACGGCGATACGACGGGGCTGCGTGATCATGATCTTGCAGTACTATAGAGCGGCAGAGAGAGGCGGAGGGAGACAGAGGGAGGCGGTGTAAGCACAGAGGTGAGCGGTGAGGGCGGGGGCGGGGGGTGGCGGCGGTTTCACCTTTTTCTTCTTCTCGAAATCTTCCAAAATGAACAAGGGCACACGACTCGACTTGCCACAGCTGTAGACACCCAACCGAACCATCGACAGACACAGACAGAGACACAGACAGAGACACAGACACAGACAGAGACGGAGAGGTCAGAGGGGCGGTCAGACGGTCAGACGGACGGGCGGACGGACGTACCCGGTCTCGCCGTGGATGATCGTGACGCGGTCGCGTTCGATTTGCTGCAGAATCTCTTCGCGGTAGGCATCGGTGGGCAATGCCGTTGAGGGCTTCGCCGCGGGTTGCGGTGGTGGCGGTGGCGGTACATCGACCGGCGCCGTCGAGGGCGTCGGGCCACTCGACGGCGCCGCCAGCATCAGCTGCCGCAGCTTCGACGCCAATTCGCTCTCGGGCACCGCATTCACCGCGTTGTCGTGCAGGAGGTTGTGGAACAACACACCGTCGTAGCACTCCGTTGGCTGTAGAGAGACACACACGAGACACACACGAGACACACACGAGACACACACGAGACACACAAACGCGTTAGGCCCCACTGACACACGCCGCGCGCCCCGCACGTACCTTGAACGGTTTGCTGTCTGCGGGCGGCTTGTTGGACAGGGCCTTCGCCAAGTGGGAGATCTCTCGGATCAACAACTGGAAGAGATTGGCCACTTTCTGGTCGTTGTAGACGACGTGTTTCCCGCGGTACACCTCCCCCTCGGCGGGCTGCTGCTGCTGCTTCTTCTCCGCGGCCGCCGCCGCCGCCGCCAACGACGTCACCATGCGCTGACAGGCGTCGACGTGCTCCGCCTTCACGATCTCGATCGTCATGGACGCGGCTTCGTCTTGACGCAGGTAGTCGAGGAAGGCGATGGCGGCACGGGCCAACTCGGTGCCCGTCGACAGCTTCTTCGTCGTCGCCGTCGTCGTCTTCGCCACGTGGGCAGTGAACCACGTGCGCACGGTGTCCTTCAGGGCCTTGGAGAGCCGTACGCCTTCGTCCACATCCGGTGCGTCCTCCAGTTGGTTGACGGTCTTGTATTGGTCGAGTAAGAACGGCTGCAGATCTTCCAATTCGTAGAACGCGACGGAGAAGAGCACCGCTTGACGCGCGTCGACGTCGTCGATGCCCTCGGGGCGCCACACGATTTCTTCCGACGCCAACGCGCGTTGCAATTCATCGATTCCCTGTGCACCCACATACCCGAGACGGTGGCGTGGGAAATGATCGGTGAAGTCGTTGCCCACGAGAATGGCCCAATAGACCATGTGCAGTTCACTCTCAAAGCCATACGCCGTCGCCAAGGCCGCTCGCTTCCACACGCGGGCCGTTAAACCGCCTTTGCCGACTTTCTTCGAGGCCGTATCCAATTCACCGAAGCGAATGGTTCGGCAATGCTTCATCAACAAGAAATCACTGTAGCAGCAACAACAACAGTAACAACAACAACCGCAGCGTGTCAGCCTCCACCAGCGTCGCGCAGCGCATCAACGACCCCCCCCCCGACCACCACCACCCACCACGTACCTGTCGCCCGTGTAGCAGTAAAAACGTTCTTCCCCTTCACTGTCGCTCATGTTGAAGCAATCCAACGCCATTTTCTGGTCCGCTTCATTCTCCGTTCGTACCCAACGAATCTGGAGGCGGTCCAACACGTGCAGCAGCATCTGCGAGCACAGCGGTGGCAACGGTAACTCTTTCTGCTGCGGGGTGCCATCGCCTAAACCCGCATAATACATATTGTTCCATTGATCGACCAACTGCTGTCTTCGTTTGGCGGTGGTGTTGCCCTTGTAATAACTCTCGGAGCCATCGAAGTAAAAGGTCAACTCAAAACCCAGTTTCTTCGTCAGACGCTGGATCTCTTTCGTCATCAACTCTTCAATGAGCCCATAACTTCCTCCAAACTCACGTTTGAGAGGAATGTTTGTGTACAGAGTCTTGACTTGTTCGTCAAGCAAATGAAATATAAACCCTGTGGCATCCACGAGCAACACGCTGTTCGCGTGAAGCGGCTCGTCAAAATTCCATCGGCGGCTTTCATAATCCGCCGATACTTTCTTCCATAATCCTTTGATTCCCATTTCAAACTGTGAATCTTCTCTGTTTTGTCTCGTTTCCTTACTTTTCCTTTCGTTTGGTTGTTTGTCTTGTGGTTGTTTCAATTGTGAAGAAAAGAACTTTCGCTGATCAACACTAAAGCTATTAAAAAATCTCCTGGTGATCTCAACAAAAAGGATTTCTTTTTCCTATTGTACTCCTTAAGTAAGTGTGATGAGACTCCCCCACGAATTTCTGATGTTTATTATTCCTTGCTCTCTTCTTCCCCATCTCAGCAGCGGACGGTTCTCATCGCTTCTCTTCGTCTCCTGCGCCTGGGCGGTGGTGGTGCGGTGCGCGGTTCGCGCAAGAAACGACTGATTTTCGAAACGCTCCTATTGTACATAGCATGTCGTTGAAGTAACAACAAATATCACTATACATATTCGACGAATAGTACATGTACTTTATTGAGCAGTAGTAGTAGTGTACAGTGTCGCTGTGTCTGAGTGTGATCTGGTACTGTGTCAGGCGAACCGCACAAATCTTTCGCCGTGTCGTCCACCAAACGATGCGTCGATGGGCGAAGAGAAGTTCACAGCAACGTTTGTCTTGTTGGGACTCGTGAAACATCATAAAGGTTTATCAAATATCGATATCTTTTGTTGCATCAACCATGCCTGGTATGTCTTCAATGTTGTCGTCGTATTCCTTTTGTTTTTGGGACGATTTATTGACTTGACTTTTTTTTGTGGCGTTTCGTTCAGCTTTCAAGATCTTTGACACTGTCAACACCATTTACGGCAACGGATTCATCTCCGCTGTTCGCCCTGACTGCTATGTTGTCCAGCTTACCAACTGGGCCCTTGCTCAAGGCCAATCTCCTACCCTGTATCTTCAGGAGGATGCCATCAAGTAAGAAATCGTTTCTGATGATCGTTTGCTCTTGACAGTATTACTCATCATTGTCTTTCAACAGGAAGATCCCTGGAGCCTTCCCTCACACCACTGTGATCACCACCTATGGCCCTGCTCGCATTGAATCCGTCCGTGCTGACAACGTCCACATCGCCAAGCCCATCAACTGGAAGTTGGCCAACAACTCGTGCGCCACTCTTTACCTCCAACCCGATGGTGTTAAGCTTCACCAAACTCCTGGCTTCTTGCCTGGTGATGAGGTTATGACCGTCTATGGTCGTGGCTATGTTGAGGCCAAGCGTGAACACGACTTGGTTGTCAAGCTCCGCAACTGGAAGCTTGCTCAGGGCCAGAGCCCCACCTTGTACCTTCACCCTTCTGCTTGCGTGAAGATTCCTGGTCTTTTCGCTGGCGACAGCGCGAAGACTGTTTGGGGACTTGTCAAGATCACTGATATCCGCCGTGACGGCACTCACGTCTGCACTGCTCTCCACTGGAGACTCGCCAACAATGAAGCCCCCACGTTATATCTCGCCCCTGAAGCGTTCGCTCTTCTCAGCATCAAGCCGTAAGCGGAATGCGATAGAGGGTTAGAATAGCTTTTGGGAAAGGGGTATATGGGGTCTCGTATTTTCGTACAGTTTTGTGCTTTTGGTTATGTACGCTGTTTTAACTTACTGCAGTACCACACTCCTGTCTCGTTGTCCTTCGTTTTTGTACGCGTTGCTGCACCAGCAGAAAACCGTTACATTTTTCTCATTCCAACCGCTCGGCGGGCACTTTTCTTGGTCACACGCGCGAACAGCGACGAGTGAAAGGCGGCTCTTGGTCAGCGGTACAGTAAGCGCGGAAAATAGAAGAAAACAATTGCATGGGCACCGTTTGGACGCGAGTATTCTAGGAAATTTTAGTGAGGGAGAGACGACCCAAGAACGAGCAAGAAAAGCTACCGAGAGTCTGAGCAGCTCAGGTGCCACGGAAGAAAATCGTGATGGAATAAAATCATCGTTTGCGATCAATTTGATCGGTATCGCTCAAATAAAAATCAGTCTTTCATTAAACTGATAACCATGAAGAGAGTATTGGGATTATTGGGCTTGATCGGATCGGAATCGACGGTGATACCCTCCGATGCGATCCGAGAAGAGGAAGTGGCCGCTCCTCAGGCCGCCCATGAACCAGAAAAAATGGAAGACGATTTTGTTCTCACTCAAGAAGAGCGACTTCGCAATCCCTATCATTATAAGAAGCTCCATCCGTTGTTGACGTGGGAAGACTTCGGACCGTCGATGTATCCGGCTACGGTGGATGCGGCCGTGCACTATCGGCTCAGTGCGAAGGACTATCGAGGGCGAGATGTCACTGGTCATTACTTCTACACCATCGAACCCGGTGTAGTGCTTGAAGCCGGGTTTCACGAGTTATCCGTCACGTTTGTACCCGACAAGACCTTCAAATACGCCAACGTCACCGTTTCGAAGGACTTGGAGGTCAAACGACGACGTCCGATCGTCCTTTGGAATCCTCCCGTTCCAGAACGATGTTTCTTATACCGCAAACCATTAATCACCGAGCTTTTCGAAGGTGTCAGTGTTCCTGAACTCGACGGAGGCGATTTCGTCTTTTCGCATGCGGCCGGGGTCGTGCTGGAGATCGGCGTACACAAGATCACCGTGGAATACACCCCCTCCGCCTTGCACAAGAAGAATTACACACGTGGGTACGCCTCCTTACAAATCGAAATTGCGGGGGCCCCGGTACCGTTGGAATGGCACATTCCCGGGGCCGATCAACCCGTGAGCCCGTTCAAGGGCGGCAAACGACGCAAATCGGAGATTGGCGCGGTGGGCAAGGACATTCTCTACAAGGACCCCCTGCCGGCGTGGTTGTTCTGTCCACGTAGTCTCTTTGAAGATGCCCATGGCACCTGGGTCTTCCGTCCACCGCCGGGGTCGATTCTACCCGCCGGGTGGAACGACCTCCACGCGACGTTGATCCCGCACGATCAAACACGGTTCAAGATCTCCTCGATCGATCAACGGGTGTTCATTCACAAACGGCGGACGGAATTAAGCTGGCCCACCCCGTCACCGATCCCCGACGGGGAGCTCTTGGACAGTTACACGCTTCGTGCGACGAACGTGGATCAGTTGCCGGGTACGTTCGTGTACGAACCGGACTTTGGCACGGGTTTACCGCAGGGCACCCACACCCTGTGGGTGCATTTCACGCCGGAGGACACCAGCTACGAAGCCTGTAGCCTCTCCGTGACGATGAAGATCCTGCCGAAGCGACAGCTGCGTATCCTGTGGCTAGAACCCGAAGAAATCACGTATCCGACGCCATTGAGTCGCTATCAACTCAACGCGATGTTGGTGGGCGCCGGTTCGAATGCGACGGGTGAGTTTGTCTACGACCCACCGTTGGATACGGTCCTGGATGCCGGTATCCATACGTTACGGGTGGCGTTTCATCCCGTGAAGCCGAGTATCGCCGTGGCGCATGCCACGGTGCCGTTGAAAGTGCTCCCGACGGTGGCGCGTCTCGTGTGGAACCAGCCGGATTCGATTCTCGAAGGGGAAGGGCTGTACGACACGACGTTGAACTGTTATGCGACGAATGTGCCGCCCGGGGAAGGCGACTGTGTCTACAGCCCACCGGTGGGGACGGTGTTGCCAGGGGGAGAACACCGCTTGCACTGTCTGTTTCGACCCCACAACACCAACAATTTCATCGAAAATCGGATCACCGTCAAGCTCCTCGTACGGCAACGGCCCCGGTTTATGCCACGGTTAGCGTGGCCTGATCCGGTCCCGGAATCGCCGTTGATCTATGGGGTCGGGTTGGGTGTGATGCAGTTGAACGCGCAGTGTGTCAACGCCGTCGGTTCGTTCGTCTATGAACCACCGTTGGAGGCGACGTTGCCCGTGGGACGCCACGAACTGGTGGCCCTGTTCCTGCCGATGGACCCCAGCAAATGCATCGAGGGCGTCAAGGTCACGTCCCACGTGACCATCGTACCTCGTCGCCCGCATTTCGTCTGGCAACCCCCAACCGATCTCGTCTACGGCACCGTCTTGTCGCCCGAGGACCATTGCCACGCGACCGCGACCTTTGCCGAAGGGGACATCAACACGGTACCGGGTACTTTCGTCTACGACCCACCGCCGGGCACCCTGCTCGAGACCGGCGAATACACCTTCACGTGCACCTTCACCCCCACCGATGCGCACAACTTTCACGTCGTCACGGCCGCGGTACAACTCTTCGTCCACCGCGCGTTGCCGTTGATTCAATGGACGGCACCCGCGCGGCCCTTGGTCGTGCCCGTGCAATGGGGACACGATGCCTTTCCCAAGCCGCGGCATCACGGGACGACGGGCAACGCCGACACCGACATCGCGGGCGAGTGGTACTACGACTTTGACCGGTACCACGTCTGGGACGAGCCCGGCCGGTACACGTTGTCGGTGCGCTATGCCCCCGCCGACATCATCAATTACCTCTCGGGCACGGCGACGATTGCCCTCGACGTCATCGATGCGCGTGATTTGGCCGCGTGGCTCGCCGCTGCGGAAGCGAAAGCCGCTGCAGAGGCGGCGGCAGCCGCGGCGGCAGCGGACGCAGCGGCAGCGGAAGCGGCAGCGCTGGCGGAAGCGAAAGCCGCCACGGCCAGTGCCACGACCGTCGCAAGTGGAGCGCCGTCGACCGACCACGCCGCCGCCGCCGACGACGACGACGACGTGGTGAGTTCCCCGCGCCCTCAGCGACCACCGTCCGCCGCGTTCCAATCGCCGCGGGACACCGCCCGCAGCAGCAGCAGCCGCAGCCGACCGGTGTCATCGTCCGGTGCGGCGGCGCACACGTCCTCACGACCCACCAGCAGCCGCGACGGCAGCGACCGGCGGCCGACGACACCGGCGCGAACCGCCGAGTCGCTCGATGACGATGACATCGTCGAGGCGCCCATCGACGGCGACGTCCACGAGCCGGCGTCACGAGCACAGACACCGAAAACACCCGCGACGCCACAGCCGCGTGTCTACGCGATGAAATACTCTTTGGCCTCGCCATCGTCTCGTCGAGGTGCGACTGGCCGCCGTTCTCGCGGTGAGCGCGGCGACCGTGACGCAGACGCCGACGCCGACCCCGACGAAGACGAAGACGAAGACGACGAGGACGGCGATTTGGCGTACGCCCTGTCGCCGTACCGCAAGTTGTTCTCGCGCGATGCGACGCGGTCTGCCCGAGACACCTCCGCGGCGGCGGCTGTCCGTCGCTCCTGTTGGGACGGTGACGCGACAGACGCACACGGCGACGGTACCGATACCAGTGACGACGATGACGATGCGTCTGCGGTCGACAAGCGCCCACCGGGCCCACAGGACCCACATGACCCACAGGGCCCACAGGATCCTCCTTCGTGAGAGGTAGACACCCCTGCCCCCTTTTGAAATGTACAGTTTAACCCCCCTACACATCCGTGTACAACGGTTGTACGGTGTGCAGTGTACAGAGAGTGTACTCGTGTGCAATGTAACGTGCAGCAATTATCGTCGTGTTTCGTTATGGTTGGCGGGGACAGGAGAAGGAGAAGGAGGTAGATCGGGCCATGGCCCAGCTATGTACAGTGCGGCTAAGCAAATGGACGCGTCGCGAGTGCAGGAGGGGGCCTAGTAGAGTGCGCCCGGGTTGTGACGGTGCCACTCGCTGGAGGGCGTCGTCCAACGATCCCACCAGCTACGACGTTGCACGCGATCTAACGACCGCAGATTCACACGGCCATTGGTAGTAGTAGGAGGAGAAGGAGGTCTTCGGGGTCGGACAGCAGTGGTTGATGCCGGTGTGGCCGTTGGGAAACGTAACGAGCCACGTGGTGGGTCGACTCCTTCGTCAACTTCGGCGTGGTCGATGGGCGTCTCGTCTGCTCCAGCGTCTCCCTCCTCGTCAAACTCCACCAGCGACTGCCAGGAGTCTGCTAAACGATCAGGAAGTTGTTGGAGACCGCGAATACCCCGGGTGGCCACTCGTAGCAAGAGGTGTCGTTGGAAAAACAAGAGGGAGCCCGCAGCAGCATACGGCAGGAGAGGCACGAGGTACAGGCGACTTAAGACTCCGAATTGCGCCGCTTTTTCACTCAGATGATCCAAGAAATCATCGACTTGTCGCTGCCACTGTCGTTCTTTCGAAGACGATTTCAGCCACGAGACGGGGACACCCTTTTTCGGACGCGCCAGCTTTCGTTCGATGAGAACCGCCGCAATCTGGTGTACCACAGCGAATGAGACGAGTTCGGACACCATACTGAGGTGTGGAAAGGGAGTAACCACTTACCTGTGGGTCCAAGTTGTCGACTTCATCCTCCGTGTACATGAGTTCATCGACCAGCACGCGGCGCATCTTCTTCGTGATCACCACTTGCAGCCCATCGGCATTGGCACTTCCTGCAGAGTCTGCATCCGTCTTCGATGGAATAGCTTTTGCAACCAACCCTAGACGCGCTCCTTCTTCTGTGAGGAGAGCGGCGCGATACAAACAAACGTCAACAGAATTTCAAATTGCAGCGTGAAAGAAGTGGGCACACGTACCGCGGCGGGATGACCACGATAAAATTCCGGGTTTTCTTCTCCAGAGGCTCGTGGCACTGGCCGTCAATACAGCGACCAACAAGAGCAGAATCACATATCTTATCAATGAACGACTTCCACGCATGCTGACACTGGTTACTGCAACTACAGGGCAGAAAATCTTCGCACGCAAAACCAGTAGAATGACTCTGCGGTACAGAGATTGTCAGGTAACGGAATTGGATAACTTTCTGTCGTCAGGCCTCACCTTACTATTTTTCACGTGCACTCTCGAGAGAGCTCTTCGTCCAACTGGCAGAAAATGACTTCGCAAGAAAAGTCGTCCACATTCAACGCGACGAAAATTGTAACGCCTTTTCCTCACGAACGGCAACATGAAAACAACATGAAAAACAGCATGAAAACAACATGAAAAACATAGACGTATGGTCAGGCCCGTCAGACAACGCACAAGTGTGAAGAGAACGAGGACGACGTAGGTGGGAAGGGAAGAGAGTGGACAAGTATTTCTGCGCTCATCGTTTTTCTTCTTCTATTTATTTCTTCCTCGAACCATTGAGGCCAATTCTGAAGCTCTTCACTCGTGACGCACTTGACAACACGGGTCTCAGTTCACTATGAAGCAAACGATGGAGCACTTGGTGGTAGCGTTTGTTTTCTGGTTGCTTTCGTTGCCGTTTGTGGCAACTTTCACAATCAATTGGAGACTCGACGACAACTTTGACCACACATTTTCTATTCCAGTGGTCTTGATGCATCCAACGGGAGACAATTCCACCGTGAATTTTCTCTTCCAATTGAGAGACACAGCATTACTTGCCTCCGCCAATACGTTCTGTGCAGACAATAACATTGCCGATACACTCTGTGTCAATCTGTACGAAGTTGCTGTCAAGAAGCGGTATGATTTCTTAGAAAAGAAGATGCTGGAAGACCAATTAGCGCAGAATCTTTCTGTGATCAACACGCAGTTTATTCCCAACCCGCATTTGGCACGGAGAACCATCGCTGCTTCGGCAGAAATTGACAACCATTTCCGTGCCAACGACGCAGCGAAGACATTGGAAGACGAAGTTGGCCGAGCCTATCTCAAAGTTCTTCGCATTTTGCAGTCAGAGTTATCGCGCAACAACCCCGCTGTCCACGAATGGAGAAGTGTGACCAATATCGGCAGCAGCAAAGGCTCATTTAAGTTCCGCCCGGACGTCTTCCTCAGACACCAGCTCCAGCTTGTCATCATTCACAGCTGCTCGTTCAAAGAAGAGAAAAGTCGTGTTCTGTTATCGATTCTCGCTACCATTCAATCCTCAGAATTGTTGGATCAGCGGGTACATGTCGTCGTTCTGAATTATGGTGACCGTATTGAGCACTCATCGGCCGTGCGGTCCTTCTTCCAACATCCACGTATCCATGAAATACACGTGTCACAGCACGTCACGTTCTTTGAGATCCCCACACTGATCATTATGCATCGATTGAGCAGGCAGCTGCGGGATCATTATCACATGCCACTGACGCAGTTACTTTATCTGCATACGAAAGGGGTCAGCTACAAAACCGTCTACCCGCAGATTGAGGATTGGCGGGAATTCATGTTGTACTTCTTGGTAGAACGACATCGCATGTGCTACCACTTATTAGCGAGCGGAGAAATCGATGCCGTTGGAGCGAATTTTCGTTCAGTTGGAAGAGACTTTCGTGGAAATTTCTGGTGGGTCACGGCGCAGTATCTTAGCACCCTTGCGCCATTGAGTCTTGAAGCGCACGGGAAATACGATGCCGAGCAGTGGATGCTGACAGCATCGCATGTTGTGAGAGTGTTTAATGCCCACGAATCTGTCATCGATCATCACAAGGACAGATACGAGCGCTCCAAGTATGTCAACGGTTTATCCTTTCGGAATCCATCTGTATCACCGTTTCCAAACACGAGCGATGCGACGAACAAGCCCCTGCGATGGTTTGATTCTTCTATTTCGCCACACGACACCCATCCTTTTTCTTACTGTCGAACGAAGCGGTTATCGTGGGGCCAAACGAATGACCTTCTCCTCACGGCAGTGACGGGTGACGTGGAGTGACCCGGTAGGAACCACCATCAACTGTTCACTGTATCAGTTGACTTGGGAAATAGTCGTCAAACAGATCATCCACACCTCTGTAGGAGAATAGTACATGGTAAAACGATCGGAATTACTGGGGAATCACCATTATAACTCCCACCTTCTGTAATTGGGGTATCGCAGGTCACTGACGCATGTCCGTAGGAAATGCCGCAACTTCTTGTTGTCTACGCGTTTGCTCCCACCACGAGACGACTGGTTGGGCGTAGTTGTGCTTAGTGTTGCCTCGGCATTGCCTAGCAAATCCAGGATTGGTGATTTCTTGCGCATGTTCTTGGCTCTCTGAACAATGTACGACAGCATCTGACGTTTCGAACGACCAGTGATGATCACCAGGTACCGACATACAGTAGATTTCTCAGAGTCTTGGCGTACGTACCTCGAAACGACTGCATGGTTCATCATCCGCAACGTTGTATATTTCTCCTGGCCTTGGATTCTCCATGGAGACACGCAAACAATCAATGACGTCCCTAACGTGAATACGTGACGTTATGGTGGTGTGGTCGGAGGGTGGAAGCGAGCCGGAGTCGCGAATCGATTGCAATGCGCTGTCTACAACACTGCGTCCAGGCCCATATATTCCAGCTACTCGAAATACATGGATTGGAAGCCCATGGGCTTGGGACAACTGCAGCCACTGCTGTTCGCAAAAGGCTCGAGCTCGGGCCTTCGAGGCCGTGGGATTTACTGGCCGGTCTTCAGACACCCACGCACCATTGCAATCCCCATACACACCAGTCGATGATACATAACCCAACCACTTAACTTTGCTTCTCATTCGCTCAGAGGACGTCTCCAACACCTGTTGAATGCAGTCAAACGCAGGATCACGAATGCTCCCACCACCGTCCACTACGGGTGGTACACAACTGATTATATATTCAGAATCCAGTATATCTTCGAGTATGTCCGTATTTGCAGCATTTCCATTCAAAATGTGTGCTCGAAGACCGAGCTGCCGGAGCGTTTGCACTTTTGTGTTTGTGGTACAGGTGCCAGAGACGTCGTACTGATGATTGAGCAGTGTGTTCGCCATCTTTTCTCCCACATAGCCAACGCCAAAGATGAAAACCCGCTTCTTTGGGAGTGTAGAGTCAAGATGTGGTGACTTCCCAACATTGCGACTGATTTCTGCAGGATGGGCAGATGACAACCGCAGGGCGGTGCATCGCAGCGATGCGAATACCAAAAAGCACAAGCCAACGTGAAAAGGCCACCAACCTCCGATGACTCCTCTCCCTACATTCACCATTCTGTTCGCACCTATTCCACCCGAGGGGTAACCAGACGATGGGCCATTTCTTTTGTTGTTTGCGGTTTGCATGAAGAAGAATGAGAATGAAAATGCCGCCCACAGGAGACGATGCGACCGAACAACAAATCTTCTAAGTTACATCATATATATCAGCTACTGGTACAAGGATATGTACCTATATTCCTATTGACTCAGGAGCGCGCAGCAGCGTGATCAGCGATCAGCCTCATCCGAACGGAAACACTCCCGGTCGACCGTTTAGGTCGAATCATGAAGGCGGGAGTTCACAAGTGAACGGTTGAACAAAGGAGGTTGGATTACAAGCCAGGAAGAATACGATTTTGCTCTGTCGATTCCGTTTGTCTCAGTTTTGTGCCACGAAAATCACCTCTGAAGAATGCACGCCAACGCCACCGTGTACTCGCCAACCATTGCGGCTGCGCCCGGAAATTCGGCGATAGAGCTTGATCTTTTCCATCAAAATCCAACCATTGCCCGTCCTGTTCAACCACAGCAGCCTACATATGTTGTCACGGCCCCGCAGGTCGTCAATTACCAGCCGCAGAGAGTGGAGAACAATGCCGGTCGTCGTCAGTATCCTGTGAATCGTTGGGGCGATTCGATTTGCGACTGGCCTCGAAACCTGTTCCCTTCGTGCTATTGTGTCTGCTGCGTCTGCTGCGGTGTCTATCTTGCTGCCCAAAGTAAGGAAGTACGCGTTTGATCTGACGACGTTGCTCTGACCATGTGATTTCTGTCGGTAGTCGGACAAAAGACCGGATACACTCAATTCAACACGGTCATCGCCACCTTTGTAGGTTTCTGTATTTTGGCATTTTTCCTGCAGATCTTTCTGGGAGGCTTCATCATCGTTTGGATCCCCATGGCCTTCGTGGGCATCTATTCCATTGGTCTCCGCATGCACATCGTGCGTAGAGAGAACATCACTGATTGTGGTGCGAATCCTCTCTTTGGAGAGTGCTGCGTCGGTTTCTGGTGCTGGTATTGCTCTTTGGCGCAAAGTAAGAATCGTCGTCGACTCTTGAATCTCCGATCGTGGGTGTCTCACACTCGGATGGCTGTCGTCTTACAGTGGCTCGGCATGTGTACGGCTACGAGAAGGTGCTCGATGGCGACGGCGATCCTTTCCGGCCGGATTCGTATGCGTCTGGAGGAATGCAAGTCTAATTCCTTCGTTTTTTCCCCACGTCATATGGGCATGACAGAACCCACGCTATTCGTGTGTATTTCAGTGCATACGTATCCTCACTTATTAGAAGTGGGTTGATTGTCGTCTCAGTAGAAGCTGTTCAAAGTCCTTTTGTTTCGGTCGGGGCGGTAAACTTTGCATTTTTTCGGGGGAGGAGTCGTTTGTAGAGGCGCGCACATATATTTTTGTTTTTCTTCTTTTTGTGTGTTCCATTGGTTCTGTTGTTGTCCGGTAAGTGCGTCAATTTGTTGAATCTCTTGCCATACATACCTACACGTGGAGACTCTGAGAGAGGTCGAGTAATAATCATATAATTGAAGATGACCCCCCCCCCCGCGCTGCTGTCACACCCTCGACGGGCCCACCGCAACAAGGTTTACATCTCATTCATTTGGACAGTCATTCATTTGGACAGTCATTCATTTGGGAAACGGCTGATTAAACGATGTCGCCCCACTAAACATATTCTCCTTCGCGACCACACGAGACAGATCCCACCGGTCCAACGGCTGGTTGAACGCTACCGCTCCGCGCCACATGAAACTCATATTCCGAACGTGACCCACCGACCAGCCCGATACATCCTGGTCAAAGGCCACCGCCTCCCCAAACATACCCCACATATTCACGACAGAGGACACATCCCAGGCCTGCAACGTCTGATTGAAGGCTTTGCAACCCCAGAACATGCTGCTCATGTCTTCCACACGCCCCACTGACCAGTGACCAATCGGCTGGTTGAACTGCCAACACTGGGCAAACATCTGTCGCATACAACGCACCTGCGACACATTCCAACGGTCCAGTGGTTGATTGAACACCCGACAGGCCTCAAACATACCACGCATGTCCGTCATTTGGCTCACGTCCCAGTTACGAATGTCCCCATTGAACGACACCGCCAAGTTGAACATCTGTGTCATCGATCGTACGTGACTCACGTCCCATCGCGACAAGTCGGCATTGAACGTTTCGTGTTTGTTCGTGGGTTGCATAAACAGACGATTCATGTTCGTCACTTGTCGTACGTCCCACAATTCAATGAACCCAAAGTGCTCGATAGCGATGGCGTTGGTCTCTTCGTTAAGCCACGTTTGTACTGCCTCGTGAACCGTATCGTTGGTCAGGGGTTCCCATAACGTGCGTCGTATCTCTCGACAGATGTCCACTGGCAGGCGCGAACGAAATTCGCGCAACAAGGCGGCCAAGGGCATACGAACCGGATCGTTCTCGTTCTCGTTCTCGTGACCAATATCACTATCGCCACTAGCCACAGCCGTGTCATCACTCCCCGTTGATGATGACGATGTCGACAACAGACTCGGAGCAATCACAGAACTGTCCGTCGCTCTGGTGGCGGGGGTCACGTCCCAGTGAGGCAACGCTTGGTTGAACGATGAGGCGTTGTAGAACATGCCGTCCCTGGTCCGTACCTGCGATACATTCCAAGCATTCAACGGTTGATTGAAAGAGGAGACTTCCGCAAACATAAACAACATGTTGGTTACGTGGGCGACGTTCCAGCGGTCCAGGGGCTGGTTGAAGGACCCCGCCATATAAAAGAGGTACGACATGTTGGTCACGCGAGAGACGTCCCAACCGTTCACAGGTTGATTGAATGCGGAGGCGCGGTCAAACATACGTGCCATGGTCGTCACGCGTGATACATTCCAGTGTTCTAACGGTTGATTGAAGGAGGATGCCGCATGAAACATCAGCGCCATGTTGGTGACCTGCGATACATTCCAGCGGGCGAACGGTTGATTGAATTGCGTCGCACTGACAAACATCTGTGCCATATTCTTCACCTGGGAGACATCCCAGGTGTCTAAAGGCTGATTGAAATGTCCTGCACCGGCAAACATATTCGACATGTCCGTGACTTGCGACACGTTCCATGTGTCCAACGGCTGATTGAAGAGAAACGCCCCCTGGAACATGCTGTTCATGCACTTTACGCGTGATACATTCCACTTGCCCAAGGGCTGGTTGAAGAATGACGCACCAGTGAACATAGATGACATGTTCATGACGTGGCTGACGTCCCATCTGGTGATGTCGTCGTTGAAATCCGAGTTCCCAAAGAACAACCCTGCCATGTCCGTTACTTCACTGACGTCCCAGTCTTCAATGGGGCCGTAGATCGCAAGCACTTGATGGCGCTGAGATTGAGCGCACCATAAAGCTGCCGCTCCGTGAATTGTGGCCTGGGTGAGTCGAAGAAATGGTCGCCCGTCTGCATCGGTCGTTGATGGCCGCGCAGCAGATGAGTGCTCGATACTTGCCATTGCTGTAGTGAGATTCGGATGCTGTTTTTCACCTGCCAATACCACCAACACTGATACGGATCTGAACGCCTTAACGGTAATCAGTTATGGACCGTCGAACGATGAGATCTCCTGTCCCCAATCGGTACGTCTACTAGGTCTATCTATGCATAATAGACAAGGTATAGTGTGCATTGTGATGTACTTCTAAAGACAGGGCCACTCATTCCCACCCGAAGCGACTCAGAGGAAACGAGCAAACGGCAAAGAAAGTAAAGAAGTAACCGGCTATTGCCATGTGACATTTAGAATACAGCATCGTGGGGCTTGTAAAAAGTATTTCGATTTGAAAAAAATGTCTGGTGAGCAAGGGAAGAGAAAAAGATCCGACAACGGTTGGAAAGGAAAGCCGAAGCGATCCCGCAAAGATGACCTCCCCCAGCAGGACGACGATGAACCTCAATATACCAATCGTCACCCGGGTAGCTTTCCCATTGATGACGTGAAATCATATCCTGGCTATCAACCCATTGACGAGTCGGTTCCCCATATCAAGAGAAAGTATGCCCTGTGCTTCAGTTACCTGGGCAGTGCCTATCAAGGGCTTCAGATCAACCCGGATTGCAAAAGTGTCGAGGCAGAACTGGAGCGAGCTTTGTTTCTTGCGGGTGGTATCATTGAATCCAACTTTGGATTCATGACGAAAATCCAATGGACACGAGCGGCACGTACCGACCGCGGCGTGCATGCCATTTCTCAGTGCTGCGCCATGAAACTCTTGGTCGACCCAGACAAACGCCATGAATTCATTGACAAAGTCAACTCGTTGTTGCCGTCGGATATCCGCTTGCAAGGAATGACCAAAGTGGCAAAGAGTTTCAATTCGAAGAACTTGTGTTCCAAACGCACGTATCACTATCTGCTGCCCACCTACGTGTTGCAGGACACAGCCATCACCACGGCCTTGTTGCAAGACACCTACACCCGGCAAGGACCAGTAGTAGGTGCAGGTTATGAAGGGGGTTATATCGACCCGGCGACGTCACGTAGCTTGAATCGTTCGCATTTGGACGAATGTTACCAAACACTGAAGAACTACCGCGTCTCGCCCGAGGTCCTCGCGGTGCTGCGAGAGACCTTGCAGATGTATCATGGCACACGTGGCTATCACAACTTTACGTCCGGTAAAGACGCTTCCGAAATGAATGCGAAGCGCTATATGATATCATTCACCGCGGGAGAACCCTTCGTCGTGGAGTCGACCGGGGTGGAATATGTGTTGTTGGCCGTGCAGGGACAGAGCTTCCTGTTGAATCAAATTCGGAAAATGGTCGCCTTTGCCGTCGCGGTTGCGCGTGGTGATGCGACATCGGCTGATCTATCGACCGCCTTTGAGCCGGCGCAAGTGTTCGTCCCGATGGCACCGTCGCTGGGGCTGTATCTCTTCGAACTCTTCTTCGATGGCTACAACATGAAACAGCGTCGGGATGGTGAGCGTGATCGACACGCGCAGCTCCGTGCTGCCCAAAAGGCCGCGGCGAAAGCAGCAGCGGCTCCGACAACGACGGCGACGGCGACGGCGACCGCGGCTCCGACGTCGACATCAGCGGATGTAGCAGCCCCTGCCACGACCACTGAAGGCGAAGCGGCCAACGACGGCAACGATGGCCCAGACGGCCAAGAGGACAAAGACGACAACGACGAGGGACAGACTCGCGAAGAAATCGAATGGTACGAAGATGCGCAGATCCGCAGTCGCCTGCACGCCTTCAAGGACGAGGTCTTGCACCCGCACATCTTCCAAGAAGAGCAATCGTCGCTGTCCTACATGTACTATTTGGATTATTTGCGGGCGTTTCCTCAGACGTACAAACCTCGTCGACCGATCGAAGCGAAAGAAGAATCGTCGTCGTCGTCGTAAACAATAAATACACGCGTTGTTAGTTCTCTTATAATTACATGTGGATGTGAACCATCCTTCTCCTTCTCTCCTCCTCGTCGTCTCCTCTCGTACTGTATATGTACGTCTTCTCTGTTTAGCGGCCCATTCCGTATTGTACACTGCCGCCACCCGAAATGAACGTGTTGACGACGGGATGGTCCGAAATGATCTTGATATACTCGACGTAGTGCACCGCGTCGTTCAAGCCATCGACTGCACCACCGGCCATTTCTTGAATGTCTGTTATAACGCTCGTCACTTGTTCTTCGGTCATGACGGGGTCGCCAAAATACGACGCGACACGGTTCATTTGACTGAGCACGTTGACCATGTCCTTCGCCTTCAAATACGACGTTCCTTCGATATCGAAGAGCCGGAAAGCGAAATCGATCTTCTCCACGTGCGTACCAGAGATCAACGGGGCAATGCCGACGACGAAGTCCTTGTAGTTGATTTGATCGTCGCCCGATTTGTCGTACATTGTGAATAGCCGGTCCAAAATGTCGGCGTCGTTCTGGTTGATGCCGACGATGGTCAAGGCTTCGGTGAAGTCTGTGCGACTAATCATGTTCAACGTTCCTTCTCGGACAGACATTTCCTTGAACTTATTCAACAACGCCGCGATTTCGCGCTTCTCAATGTGTGTCACATTCGACATGGCAGCAATCGCCATGCGGTTGGCTCCCTTTCCCACTTGATTTCCCATCTCTTTCTTTGCTCTCTTCTCAAACAAGAACAACCAACAACTCTATTACCAGCTGGAATTGACAAGTGTGCGTTTGGTATAAGCCACTACACCTTGACAAAGCCGATTCGATTTCCAATTTCCATTTCGATTTCGACGCCGACGAGGCGGCGGCGGAGAAAAACGTTTCAAAAAGAAGAAACGGCTCCGGTCGTCGTCGTCATCGTGCCCAGTTCCAGTACAGTACCCTCCTATCTCCTATGCTACACGTAGCAGCCTCATGAACTTCTTGCTTATTAGTAGTGGGTGGAAGTCGACCAATAGGATATTAAGTCATCTTGTTGTCTCCCTCATCCATCCTGGTTTGGTGACTCAGATAGTCTGATGGAACATAGCGGTCTACTATTGTCCCGAACAATATTCTACTTCGCCAGTGGTCCCTCATTCTCATCCAGCCTTCTCTCATACATAAATCTTCGATAACAAGGTCACCATGTCCTTCACCACCTTGGTACAAACCTATAACCTGTTGGGCCATGTATGCACGTTCTTTGTGAGGCAGACTTTGTATTGTATAACGGGAAGTCGAGCAGACTTTACTTGAATCATTGATTGAGTTAGTGCATCATCACTGAATATAGCAGCATTCAAACGTTTTCGACTCCACATACAAGTCGAATACAGCAACAAAGGTGCGATGGAAAAAAGTAGCTCTTTGAACAGCACTTGGAAAGTTCAACTGAAAGAGCTGTGCAACGACACCAAATTTCAATGGGAATCGGTCGAAATTGGTTCTACATCGGTACTGTTTGCAACAGCAGATACTATGCTTCTGCTCTCTTGTGAATTCAAATCGAGTCGTCCCACTAGTTGACTCAGCGAATCATCGTCGTCTTCACCGCCGCTGTCGGTTATGACGTGGCGAGAGGGAGGCTCCGCCGGTGTCTCTGTATTCAGTTTCTTCGTGACTTTATCACCACCGCCGCCCAAGGTGAGGGAACGTCCAAGTCCTTGTTTTGGGGTTAGTTCCTCCAGAATTCGATTGTCAGGAAGTCGCTTTAAGTGTCCATTTTCTGAGGTAACAAACTTGATTTCAAAATGAAGTTTTCGGCTTATGTCAGTCAACTGTTGATACGCTGCTCCAGGCAAAAAGGTCTTCAGATGACCTAACGACACAATTAAATACCACGTTGAAGGAAGTCGCAGTTCCCTTTTGTGTTGGATCAATTCGACGATTTTCATTGCATCTTTCGCCGATAAGCACTTGACGTGGTAACAGTACAGAGACAAATCGAAATGCCTAAGTTGAAATTGCGACAATTCCTCTGCCCCAATTGAAATGTTGCATTTTTCGCGAACCAATTGGTTGATCAACGTCCGATTGGTACCAACTACCACGACGGTTTTCTCTGGCGGGGGAAAAAGTGTCTTCCAAAGACTCGACACAATGCTGATGGGATCCATTCAGCTAGGTAAAAGATGGATGATGGAACGCGCGAAACGTACTATACATGGGGAAAAGCCGATCTACCAATGTAAATATTCTGTTTGCTAAGGCCTAAGGGTAAGTTTACTCAAAGTGGTCCCGTCCCGCCTCGGACCCTGAAAGTGGTTCCGCACTAACGTACACACAAAGTCAGTAAGAAACAATATTTATTCATACATGGTACAGATATAAGGTACAACATCATCAATGGTCAATGGTCGATGGTCAATCGAAACGAAAGAAACATGGAACAGAATCATTGTTGTTAGCGCCATGATTGATTGACTATTGAAGTCATTGCGGTGAAACGAAAGAGGCGACCGTTGTTGATTCAGTTGGTGCACGCCAACAGTGAAGGGACGACCACAGAAAGGAGCGGTCGTCTGCCAAGCTGCCAGTTGACTGATGCCCATGCATGTACTGACTGAGGGCGTTCATTTGCGCTTCGCTGAAGAATAGGTGAGACATTGTCTTCTTTTTTTTTTAGCTTGCTGTATGATTTGCACCCATCGCAGGATCAAGAAGCGTTCCGTGCAAAGACTTGCTGGAATTGAACGCGATACAAACCTGCCACATCGACGTTGAGAAATCGAACTTGCCTGTGCATTCTTGCTTGGACAGCGCCCTTTTCTCTCGGCAACGTGTCTATATGTCTGGTATGAGTTCGTCAGCCTTCCTTTACACCCAAAGGATAAACCCTCTGAGAACGCACCACCTTGTTGCCCAACACCCCCACACCCACTCTGTACTCCTACGTTGTTGATTCGTGGTCTAATTGATTGTTGTCGTACTGTAGATTCTCTTAATTAACGATGAAGACTTTGAAACGACTTCAGTTTTGGCAAGAAGCGCCAACGGTGGCGGTGCACGCTCAGCTGCTCGACACGGTGCTGGTCGTGGAGGATCTCGAGTCCGTCGAGTGCCCCATCGCCACCTGGCCTGCGGCCTTGGTTTTAGCGGCTTACATTGCTCAACACCGTCATCTATTTCGTGGCAAACGCATCTGTGAGCTTGGGGCTGGCACCGCGCTTCCGTCGGTTCTCTGTGCGCGACCATCGGTCGGAGCTGCAGCGGTGTTCGCGTCGGAGCGACCCGAAGAGACCGACCTCTTGCGGCTCATACAACGCACCATCCACTTGAATAATTGCACACAACGATGCGTTGCTTTACCTCTGGATTGGCGTTGTGACACGTTGCCCATCGAACTGCGCACCGAGTCGATCGATGTGATTCTCGGGGCCGACGTCTTCTACTGCGACGACGACTTCTCGAGGCTCTTTCGCCTGGTGCACCGTTTGTTCTTGTGCCATCCTCAGGCCGTGTTCATCACCTCGTATCAAGTACGCCAAGCCAAGCGAGTGATTTGGCCGTGGCTGCAGAAGTACGAGTTGGTGGCGGAGGAAGTGCCGTCGAGGGAGGTGCTGTCCGCGGGCCACCGACTCGGCATCTGCCACGTACAACGACCCTCCTCTGCGATGGACGAGGTTGCCTCGGACGATAAAGAGCCCAGTGGTGGGATCGAAGAGATCGCTGTGCCCACCTTTGAAGACATCCATCTGTACGTCATTCGTCGCCGTACCACCGCCGCTGCCTCGTCGGACGGGTGAACGCGATTGTGGCGGAGTGGGGGGGGGGGGCTGCCTCACTGGCATCAACCCACGAATGGCTATAGCGACTGATGGTCGTCGATGGTCGGCTACGTACTGTGCGTGCGGTGAGGCAGGCAGTGGGTAGTGGGTAGTGGGCAGTGGGTCGGCTGAGACGCAGCGTACCGCAATGCCACAGTGGTGCGATGGGTTGGCGCATTCGATTGTAAACTCTCAAAATACACCGTACCTCTCCTGCTGCAGTCGCCATCGTACCGTTGAACAGTCTGTAGAACGCGAGGAGAGGAGGAGAGAGCGGGGGAGGGAGTTAGAGCAAAGAGAGAGGGAGAGAGGGGGGGGTGACAGAGGCTCAGCGACAACGGCAGCCGACGACCACGACGAACACCGCTGATGGCGAGGAGGACTTCACAGGGATCCACCCGCCAACAAACTACTACAACTACTGTCTATATATAGTCGATGGTCTTCTACGTATGTGTGTGCGTATATATATGGGGATGAGGGGGAGGAGGGGGGTTGCCCAGTGTGGGCTATGACGGTGGTGCCAAGCCAAGCGAGTGACGAGGGAAGCCAGTCTGAGTCCGGCAATACTTCGCACGGGGGGTTGGCGCAAGGCCATGGTCGATTGGTCACACGGAGATGTCTCTGTGCAGCCCCAACCGAACGGCAACGCACCGACAAACGCCAAACAAACGCCACAGAAAATGAAACGAAAGAAACGAATTGTCGCACCGAACCGAACCGAACCGAAAACAAAGCGAACGACTCTTGCTGATGGATGGACAGCTCTTCAGAGACGTTCGAGGGACAGAGAGAGGGGGGCAGGGGGAGAGCGCGGCGTGTCGGAGGCGACGGAACGAGGAAAGAGTGAGGGGAGGGGGGCTGTTGCGGAGGAGAGGAGGGAGACAGAGATAGAGATAGAGAGAGATGGAGAGGGAGATGAGGAAGCAGGAGAGGCGCGCCCTCGTAATACACCACCTACCTATACCTGTGCGCCACTGCCCGTTGTGGTGGTACCTCGTGCCGACGGTGGTTGGCTGCCACGAGGGAACGAATTGTACGTCGTGCTGGCGTCATCGGCCGTCGATCGAGCGGTCGCCGCGGAACCTCGTTGCGAGGGCAACGTCGACGCAGGATACGACGAACCCGCCGTGTTCCGTGAGAAGTCGGTGCCAAAGTCTGGGTACATTTGGGACGGACGGGTGGAGTCATGGTGATGATGATGGTGCGGGTGGTCGTCGTGCTGCGAGACGACGTCGTTGGTGCCCATCGACATGTCCGCGTGGTTGATGTGGTGCATCGAGTCGCGGTCGTCGTAGAGGGCGGTGCTGTTGTCCCCACCATCGCCACCGTGTCCCGATTGGGTATGATCCATGAAAGAACCTGAGAGGCTGGTGACATGGCTCGAGGGGCGTTGTTTGCTCTTCAAACGTTCACGACGCATCAACAAACGCTCTTGGAAGTAACGTTCCGTAAACGGCATGTACAAAATGAGGAAATCGATCGTGTTCTCCCACAACTCGCCCGTGAAGAACGTCACACTCAAGTACACGACGTACCCAATGACGACGCCCTGGATAACCGAGTAAGTAAACGGGATGTAGAACAACACGATGAACGCGGGTGCCGACTTGGCAATGTTGCGCCAGTCCAAACGAGAGCAGTTCTGGAACAAAATGATGCCAATCATGATCAGGACGGGCGAGGTACCCGTCGCGGGGGTCTCTTGGAACAACGGCGCAAAGAAACATGACAACAAGAAGAGCACGCCACATACCACCGCACTCAAACCCGTCTTCGCGCCTTCTTTAATCGACGCAGACGATTCCGGAGACACCAAAATCGGCGCGGAGGAGGACAAGCCCGCAATCACCGTGAAGATCCCGCACATGATGAAAATCCAACGTCCACGGGGTACCGTACTGTCATCACGCGTCAACGCCGCCAAATTACTCAACGACGTCATCAATCCGTTGAGGTACAAGACGTACAAGAACGCCAAATCCGCTGTCAACAACATGTTGTTGCTCGTGAAGACCGTTTCAAAATGAGCGTGCGAGATATTCGGGACCGCCGCAATCGATTTCGGGAAATCATTGTCATAGATCCACCACACGACGGAACAAATGACGACCGCGATACAGAACGAGCCCTTGACATGGTAGTGAATCGACACGGCGATGATCACAATGCCAGCGATGGCGATGCAAATCTCCGGTGTGATCACACCCATCTTCAGAATCGCATAATGACCACTGATGACCAAGCCAATTTCGGTCGAACCTGCCAGCGCCGTCAATAAACCAATACCAATGGCAGTACCGGCTTGAATAGGAATGGGAATCCAACGAGACGCCAATCGACCCAATGGTCTCCAGCCAAACAACATCAAAATCAAACCCGATACCACCACCGCAATGTTACCCGACGCTGGTTTCAAGTTGTTTTGTTGCAAAAACACCGACAAGAAAATCGATACGACAGTCGGTGGTGCCAGAACGAACGGCAAATTCGCAAACAACCCACAGAAAATGGTGGCTACACCAGTGGTCAACGCGACGGCAGTCACGGTATTCTGACCGTCATAACCAGCTGAAATCATTTGTTGAGGAACGACCGCCAACACGTACAAGCAGGAAATGAAATGGATCACCCCGTAATACACCTCGGCGCCAACGGTGGTATCGCGACGTTTGAGCTTGAAGAGCAACTCACACAGCTCTTCGACAAAATTGTCCTGTTTGTAGAACTCAAGGTCCGTGAGCGTTTGGATCTGAGATTTATGCTGATGACGCTCCGCGTATGTCAAACGTGAAGGACGATCTTCTGTCTCATTCGCCGGTTCCAACGGATCCGCCCAGGGAGGTGATGTCCCGTTGGGATTCAAGGATTCTCTAAGACGAGAATCCAATCCAAGTGTCTGATTTCGGTTGTCTGCCATGCTGGAATAAGAAGGTCGGTTGGAGTCCTTGGGTAACAATTGAAGCATCTATTCCGATATAAAACTCAGTACTGCTCCCGATGGCTGGCCGTCTATATCCAACACAACTTCGGAACAAAAAAATTCAGAATTAACTTTTAAAAGTCTACCACTGAGAGACGAGAAAGGTTAAGTATCCCTTCAAGGAGTGTCAACTACAAACAATGGGAAAGCAAAGTTTGATTAAACCTCGCTCTGGAACAGCGGAACAGCATCGAACTGGCACCAGCCGCCGCCGCCGCAGCAGCACCAAAACAGACTTAGTGTGCAAATTGTTTACGTTATACTACTATTATCGATCCATATTTACGTGGTACCTTCAGTACAAAAGCTGATGTTGGTGGTTTCAACTTTTTCTTCTCGGTTGGTCGAGTCTGCGAGAGCGCTTGGTCTGCCTTTCCTTTTAGTCACAATAAATATTGATTCCTTTGCTAAGCTCCCACATACATCCCAGCGTTGGAAGAAAATAGAAAACCGCGGAAAATGAGCGCAACAATGGAAGAAAGTGGGATTTTGGAAAACACGGCCGTGGAACAGGAGGACTTGCTGGAGGATGACGATGATGAAGTAAGCCATTCGTGTCCCTGTCCCTGATGATCCGTGAAGTTATTCATCATGCACTTTATTTCTTAGGGTGATGCCTCCTTTCATATCAAAGTTCAAAATGTAGTAGCTACGGTGGAGCTCGACACCACCCTCGATCTGGTACGCTGTTTGAATTGAACGTTGCTGTCAGCAGTTTTATCACCGGTTCTTCTTCTTCTTTCTCCAAAGGAAAAAATTGCACATACCGCTCGTAATGCGGAGTATAACCCTCAGCGGTTTCAGGCTGTAATTATTCGGATTCGAGAACCTCGTACCACGGCATTGATTTTCCATTCTGGCAAGGTACGTGTGGCTGACGAAAGAGTGATTGCTATGTTCGTTTCTTCTCATTATTGTTTTTGACTGTTGGGGAATGTAGTTGATTGTAACAGGAGCGAAAGATGAAGACGCTTGCAAGACAGCCGCCAAGAAGTTCGTGGGCATCATCCAGAAAATCGGCTTCGCTGCGCATTTCGGCAAATTCAAAATTCAAAACATGACCGGTACCTGCGACGTGGGATTTCCTATTCGTTTGGAAGGTTTCTTATACAAACACGCCAGTCAATCCACCTATGAACCTGAGTTGTTTCCGGGTTTAGTGTATCGCATGACCGATCCGAAGGTGGTACTACTCATCTTCGTCTCGGGTAAAGTCGTCATCACCGGTGCAAAATCGACGGAAGATTTACTGAAGGCCATGGAAGAAATCTACAAACATCTGGAAGAATTCCGAAAACGAAATGTAGTCGTGACTGCGATTCGGCCGTAGGACGGAATCGTGGTGGGTGAAAGGTCTCTGCTGCACCCCTCTCTGAGTGTGTGTGTGGGGGGGTTGTAGAGCAGAGCCTGGCTGAGTGTACAAAGAGGAGTTGTTGGTTGCACCGTAAAGCAATTGAAGAAAGTAATTAGTTTATGTTTTGTGTCGGTGTTTGTGTTTGTGTGTACGGTACCCCACTCCTATCCATGGCAGCAGGTACAGTAGTGGGTATATTTACAAAGGGCTCATGCCAGTACTGTGCAATGTATGTACACAACCGTCGATTTCGAGGTCAATTCGTAAGGTACGGGCACAGATGTTGAATCAATGCCAGGCGGGTGTCTTCCTCTGCCAACAGAAAAGAGACACGCATGTCGTCGTTCTTACGCACGGCAATGACGGCGTCGCGAAACACATGCAAACGAGGAATGATCACGGTTTCCCAATGGAACTGATGGAAATAAGGGGCGGCGTTCAGCGTGACGCGACTGATTTTGAACTCGGCATTGGGCAGAGGCTTTGTCGGCCCCGACGATGATGTGAGGACCCGCTGTTGATGCGATACGACCACGGATGCCTCTGAGGAAGAATTCACCACTGTCACGTCGGAGCGTACGTCGCTGCCGCTAACACTGGTGGTCATTGTCAACGTGGAACTCGCGATCGTGGTCTTCTCAATGGCGCCCTTCGCCTCTGCCATGTCTGCTGCAGGTAAGCGCACGGCTTGCACCAAATCACCATGGGCACAATTCAACATGGTCATATAGGCGACCAGTTGAATTTGTTCGTAGAGCGGTGGCGGGTCTTTCACTTGAAACACCCGCGATTTGACCTCTACCACCACCTTGGTGGGCTTCCACTTGTTGGCATCATCGGACGACACGTCCAATTGATACGAGATGCCGTCAACTTTGCCAATCAGGTAAAACGCAGGCTTCGCTTTCTTTCGCTTCTTCGCCGCGTTGGCGGCTTCGTCATCGGCGCTTTGACTCGTCGTGCTTCGCGAAAGACTAGGCGTTTTACGTTTCAGAGCCAATGCGCTGGAATCCCCTCGTCGCGCCGCAGATGCCATCAAAATGCTCGTTGCATCAACAACAGGCTTCGAGGAAGACTGTCCAGCAGGGGCCAAGGTGGGATCCACATGAAGCGGACGCAAAGCGCCGCCGGTGCTACTGGCAGAGCCATTCGCCGCGTCAGACGCCGATGCGTCTTCCCCTTCAGTTAAATCGACAACCAAGGGTGGGATTTCCATGTAGTGGACGGCATCGTTGCGTTCGACGACTTTAAAGCCGGTGATTTCTTCGTATTTGTTCAACGCACTGTCCTCGGAGAAGATTCCGTATTGCGTTTTCACGCGGCTTTCCAGCTCTTTTTCCAGAAAGTCAATCTCTTCCTTCGTTATTGCTTTCACGACACTGTCCTTTTTGATCGTTTCTGCAACATTGTGCAGTAACGCCTGCGCAGCGGCATGGTTTTGCAGCGTTTCTTCGTTCGAAAGGAGACTGATGATTTGCCGAAATTCCGACTGATTCTCGGCGTTGAGCTTGGTCAGTACTCCTTCAAGTTCTTGATCTACTGATATAATTTCGATGCCAAGTTTCTTGCAGTCCAACTGCTTCAGAAGGTCCAGGTCTTGGTAGAGGTATTTCTCAAAAAGTTCCGAAAAGTTCGCGTACGGATGGTAACCTGCCAACGCTGCGATATCGGAACAACTGAAACGAATAGGCTTGTCACGATCGATTAATGTGGCCAATAATTCATCTTTGTCGCTCATTATTAAATGTATTGAATCAATGGATAACAGGAACGCTAGTGGCGTGTGGTCCTCCCCTCTCGTTTCGAATCAGATCGTTCTTTACAACAAGAACATCTCACTGTGGGGCCACGTTCACAAATCGTCCTCTCCAAGAATTCACGATTTTTATCTATTCCATTCTCATCCGTTTATGCTGTTGCACGAATCGTAACAAGCGATAGCGCCCGCGTTTTCATTTGAAGAACCAGAACCGATCGACGACCGATCGACCGATCGAGAGTGCGTGACGACGATGATGGCGGTTCACTGCGACGAGGTCGTCTCTGGTCAATTGACAATCACAAGCGATTGGACAAAGCGAAGTGAAGGTCCCAAAGCAAGAAGTAGTCAGATTGGATTGCAGGTTTGCTATTGTCAGGAAGTACAACGTCGAGAGAATGATGATCTCGTGGGTGGTGGTAGTCATATGCACCGTCACACTGGCAGCGTTGGTGAGCGAAGGCTCGGCAAAAGGAATCAAGAGTATGCAATTCGCAAAGAAACTTCGATTTGGAAATATCATTGAACCCGATGATGGGGGCGCTATAGCCACACCCGTCAAGTATTGGCGCAACGCCGTGCGCCTGGCGTTGTTTGAGCAAGAGATTGAGGACTTCAACGCCGAACGCAGAGCTGTGCAGTTTATGGAAAGAAGATTAATTGTTATGCCTTTGTCGGACAGTTTCCAATCGAACAAAGCTGACCCTATGTTTGGCAAAATTCAATATGGCGACAAGTGTTCGTTGCCGAACTCGCTGGGAAAGCAAATATACGAGAAGCGGTATGACGTCCCGTGGATATTCGAAATGAAACCGGTGCGTCATTTGCACAGTCAGTTTGCCCCTTCAAGCCTAACAGATGAAGCGGAGGGTACCCACCAGCCTCGTGAAGTGTTTGATGAGGCCCTCCGAAGGAACAAGGCGTGCTTGGATACCGTCTACATCTCACCATTGGACTTTCGCTCGCCTGAGAACTACATTTACCTGCCTAAATGGATCATGCGCGAACTCAAGTTGAACCCATTCGATGTCGTCGATATCTCTATGGTCAAGATTAAGCTGGCACAGTTGGTGAAGTTTCAACCGCTGTCCACGCACTGGGACGAGTTACTGCAGCACGGCGATAAGAGTCCACAGGCGTTACTGGAACACGAACTCAACAAATACTCTTCGCTTACCGCCGGATCTACCATCGCTATATCGATTGATGATCACGAATACAGTTTCCATGTGAAGGAAACCATTGCGGAAGGAGGTGTTTCCGTTCGAGCGGTACGTGTCCAAGATTCGGATATCCGGGCGGATATCGATCGCAGTCTACTTGACCAGTTCATCAAAGACGATGCAAAGGAAGCAGAAGCCAAACTATCTGCCTCCATCGCCTCCGATACTGCTGGAACCAGGTCTCAAAAGAAACGGAAAGCCAAAAATGTCACGAAGGGCAAGACCGGCGAGGCGTCACACCTGTGAGGCGAGGAGAGTCTCTCTTCGGTTGACGGGCGGACGTTGACAAGTCTGGCGACATTATTGATTGTAATTTACACGTTCAAACGTAATTCAAGTTCAACTTTTCTCTCCCACATCCTCCCACCACCCAAGCGTCTGGTCTCGTCGCATCTATCTACACCGCGCCCACTCGACAGCCAATCTACCTTCGTCATACATCTTGGCCACTACGCGCTACCGTGGTGTTGCTCCCAACCGATGTTGACGAGGTGACTACCGGTTTGTGGATCATCATGTTGAACAATTGATCACGCAAAAAGGCAGACTTGCTGGCCATCGACTGCATCCGGGCAATGGCCAGCACCGAACGAATTCCGGCCCGTAACTTTCGTCGGGCTTGGAATTTCCGCAATTCGATCAAACTGTGCGATAACACACGACTTTCCAGCAATTCTCTTCGTTTCTCAAACCAAGGATGCGCCAAGGCTTGATCAACAGTCAGTCGCGTCTTCATATCCACCACCAACAACCGTCGGATAAGGTCCTTGGCATCGTCCGACACTTCATTCCAATATCCTTCATGGAACTCGTACGCAGCGGTCTTGATCTTTTTAAACAACATCGCGCGATCATTGTCGTAGAACGGCGGGTATCCGCCCAACAAGATGTACAGGATCACGCCGAACGACCACATGTCCACGCCCTTGCCATACTGAGCGGCACGAAGAATTTCCGGTGCGATGTAACCAGGTGTTCCAAACTGATCAATTAAATTGTCCCCGTCGACTTCCGTCGCGAACCCGAAGTCCACCACCTTGATGTCGAAGTCGTTCTTGTCGCTCGTCAGCAACAGGTTCTCCGGCTTCAAGTCGCGATGCACGATGTTGTGGTCGTGCATGTACTTGATGGCGCCCAGCAACGTGCGGGCCAGCTGACGGGCCTCGGCCTCCTTGTAGCAGGTCTTGCGGACGATGCGGTCGAAGAGCTCGCCGCCCGTGATCAGCTCCATCACCACGTAGAAGTTGTCCGGCTCCTCGAACAAGTCGTGCGCCTTCACGATGTGCGGGTGGCTGAGGTCCATCATGATCTTCACCTCGTGGCGTAGCCCGTCCTCGTGCTTCTTGTCCATCTTCTTGCGGTCCAGTAATTTAATAGCAACATTGGAATTGACCGGACGGCATAAGGCCTTGTGGACCACGCCGTATCCACCTTTGCCGACTTCCGCGTTCATTTCGAACACTTCCGTGAACAACTGCCGCGTAGAGTCGACCAACGCAGGCTCGATGAGCTCTATTCTCCACTTAACCTGCCCGTCACTGTCTTGGTTGTCGTTACTGCCCTTCGTATGAATCGTCTCGGCGGATAGTTTCGAGAGAATCTCGTGTGGTGTACCATGTGTGGCCTCCAAAAGCTGCAAGAACTGGAGTCTACTGTGTGTATTGCCCTCTCGACATTTACTGATACAGCGGGATATGTTGGATAGAAGAGAAAAGACGCTCTCGTAGGATTCACATTGCGCAAGATCCTTCTCGAGAATGAGAAATTCGGGTAGAAGGCCATGGTTGTCAGTGCGTCTTCTCTTGGTGGGATTTTCTTCACTCGACGAATCGTCTTCCAAAAACACACCGAATTTGGAGAAAAAGCTTTCTTCAAACCGATCAATGTGATGAACACGTGCTCGCGTTCGCCCTGTGAAACTGTTCCGATCAGCGTCTAGAATGCTCTGAACACCACTGTACAGACAACAGGTTAATATGCCACGAAATGTCTCCGCATCGCATCCACGAGACAACGATATAATGTCGCGGTTTCGAAATGTCACTAAATGTCCCACGCTGAGCGTGCTGCTGGAAGCTGTCGAATCGAATGCACTCATGCTTTCCACTTAACTTTTGGACAGAAACTCCACCAACAGACAAGAACTGCGCAGTACGAATACCAATGAAAAGAAGAAACTAAAGGCGACAACAGCTTTTTTAAAAAGTAAACAAGACGACAGTCCGTCAATCGAAAAGAGGGAAACATCTCTGTGCTCGTCGGCGAGAAGAAGAAAGCGAAGAAGGAGGCGCAAACTGCGACAATGCTGTACACCCTATGGCACCTATAGATGGCTCTCTACACTTACCAAAGTACATAAGTATGTACCATATCGCAGATATCGTCATCTCGGTCATCTCGCCATCTCGTCATCTCACTCATCTGCCCATCTACATATGTACGGCTAGCTGTAAGAATACCCAATAACAGAGGGAATATGTCACCAAATGTGATTGATTTGGTCACTTGACTGAACCCCGAATGTTGTTGATCATGTGCTTGTCATTCATAGCCCACTGAAGAGTGACGCCTATCAAACGAAGGACACACCTATGTAGCTCATTGAAGCGCAGAGTCTATCAAATGAAGGACACACGGAGGAAGAAGTGAGATCAACGAGCGAAGCTGTCGGCAATTGCATTACGCTACAAACAATGTTGACGCAAGTGGTATCGACTACAGGAAGACGACAGTGAGTCCTCATTGTCATCATGGCTAATTCACGATCGCATCGCCACTTGACAGTTTCAACGACAGAGATCTGACGAGCAGGAAACGCTTATTAGCTCTGGCTGATTTCAAACAGTGCGCCATTCACGCATAGGATCTGTATCGGTGTTGCACCACCATCGTCTTTAGATTCTTCAAGGGATTGGGGGTGACATTGACCGCAACTGATTCGATCGATCCTTGCTTATTCGAATCCTGCAGCTGCAAGTCAGTGACTTGTGAAGTCACACGTAGGTGAGCGGACAGTCACGGCCGTGTCAATAATAGAAGAGTTGAAGCGGGACAGCCCATTAATGACTTTTAACCACAAGCGTCGCCTTCATAACTCGTTCTTCTGAGCCCCATTGTCCTGTTGATGGCCATTTTCCCTCCCCGTTAAGAGTGTAAGCTTGTAATTGGATCATCGGCTCTCTATTTATGTTCTCCTTCAAGTGCTTTGACTGCACAGCCACAACACCGTCCCACTCAACTCCCGAAATCTGGAGTTTCCTATTGCAACCGGGAGTGCACGATCGATATTAGGATTATGTGACCTTGCAGATTTCTATGGCAATCACAAAGAGAAGAAAATGGACTCGGAGTGGGACTGGATGGAAACGCTACAACAGGATCAGTCTCCTATGGGTATACGATAGGTTCGTCTGGGGTGTTCTGCGATTTCGCTGTGTCATCGCTGTGGGCGTTTCCCAGCCGCGGCGGGCGCTGCTGTGTCCTGCTGCTGCCTGCTGCGATCTTTGTCGGCGTCGACGACTCGGCGGCTGTCTGCGCCGGGAAATAATTCAGCTACGATGATCTGGTCTGTTGTTGTGAAGTTGATGCAGGGCACCAACGGTCCATCGGATTCCCACACTTATTGGTATTGCTGCCTGTGTAAAGGAAGCGAAGGTACATCAGTCGAAGAAGTAAATCGTCGGGGTTGAGTTTCGCACAGTCCTTTGATCGACAGCAACCAAACGGAACGTAACGGAAATGCCCAGCTATCAAGATGCACGCACTTGTGGGAAGTGCGAGAAGCCGTTCGGCATCATGACGTTGCACAAGCATTTGTGCTCGGCGTGTGGCGGAGGGTTTTGCCGCAACTGCTCGAACCACTTCTTGATTCTGTCACAAGTGGATCTGGAGGGGTTCGCGACATGGGAGTCGATCAAGGTGCCGACGAAACCGCAGCGATGCTGTGACTTCTGCTTCGACCGCATCAATGCGCGCAAGAAGGGAGGTACAGCGGCGGCCGTGGCGAACACCGTGCACGCGAAGTACTCGATCGGAAAGAAGTTGGGCGAGGGCGGCTTCGCGGAGGTGTTCGAGGCCACGAACAAGGTGGACGGCAACAAGGTCGCCATCAAGTGCATCAAGCGCGAGGCGATGGAGAAGGAAGACATCGAGGCGATCTTCCAAGAGGTGCGGGTGTTGGAGAGTCTGAACCACCCGAACATCGTGCATTTGTTCGAGTTCTTCGAGGAGCCGACGCACTACTACATGGTGATGGAGGTGATCAGTGGCGGCGAGCTGTTCGATCGCATCGTGGCGAAGACCTTCTACAACGAGAAGGAAGCACGCGATCTGGTTGTGGTGCTGTTGCGCGCGTTGAAGTACATGCACGACCGCGACGTGATCCACCGGTACGTGAGGGAGGCGTGTGCTGCTGGGTAGACAACGGAGAGCCTCATCTGTGTGACCATGTGATGTTGTGGTGTAGGGACCTGAAGCCCGAGAACCTGCTGCTGACGAGTCCCAGCGACGATGCGGACATCAAGATTGTGGACTTCGGGTTCGCGATCGGCGTGGACGGGCTGAACTGCACGTCGCAGGTGGGCACACCCGGCTACATCGCACCGGAGATTCTGAACAAGGTACGTGGTGGCAGTGGAATGTGCATTGCAAAGGGAACTGTCGCGCCTAACGAGAGTACTGTGTTCTGTGTTTGCCGTGTGTGGGTGTGGGTGTTTAGGTGCCGTACGGTCGGCCTGCGGACATGTGGTCGTTCGGCGTGATTCTGTACATCTTGTTGGGCGGCTATCCGCCGTTCCACGACGAGAACCAGACGAAGCTGTTCAAGAAGATCAAGAACGCCGACTACGTGTTCCACACGGAGTACTGGGGCGAGATCTCGGAGGACGCGAAGGACCTGATTCGTCGCTTGTTGACGGTGGACATGCACCAACGTCTGACGGTGGACCAGGCGCTGGCGCATCCGTGGGTGAACGCGGCGGACGAACAACTGACGGCGAAGAACCTGGACACGAACTTGCAGGCGCTGAAGAAGTACCAGAAGACGAAGAAGTGGCGCACGGGCGTGAAGGCGATCATGGCGGTGAACCGCATGAAGAGTCTGATGGCGTCGCCGACCAGCCGATCGGCATCGATCGACGTGCCGCACACGTTGGACGCTCGCTACACGTTGGGCAAGAAGCTGGGCGAAGGAGGCTATGCGGTGGTGAAGGAGGCCACGGGCAAGATCGACGGGTCGTCGGTGGCGGTCAAGATCCTCAACCGCAAGAAGATGGACAAGAAGCACGAGGACGGGCTACGCCACGAGGTGAAGATCATGATGGACCTCAGCCACCCGCACATCGTGAAGGCGCACGACTTGTTCGAGGAGCCGGACAACTTCTACGTGGTGATGGAGCTGATCACGGGCGGCGAGCTCTTCGACCGCATCGTCCGCAAGACCTGCTACAAGGAGGCCGAGGCCCGTCAGCTGGCCCGCACGTTGCTGGGCGCCATCAAGTACATGCACGACCACAACATCGTGCATCGCGACTTGAAGCCGGAGAACCTGTTGCTGACGAGCGACAAGAACGACTTCGACATCAAGGTGGTGGACTTCGGGTTCGCGACGGAAGTCGACGGCGAGAATCTGCGTGCGCACTGCGGAACGCCCGGCTACATTGCGCCGGAGATCCTGAAGGACCTGCCGTACGGCAAGAGCGTGGACATGTGGTCGTTCGGCGTGATCCTGTACATCTTGTTGGGCGGATACCCGCCGTTCTACGACAAGAACCAGCAGTTGCTGTTCCGCAAGATCATGAAGGGCGCCTACGTGTTCCACCCGGAGTACTGGCAGGAGGTGTCGGACGAGGGCAAGGACTTGATCCGCAAGCTGCTGGTGGTGGATGTGCCGTCGCGGTTGACGGTGGACCAGGCGCTGTCGCATGCGTGGTTCGCCGGCGAGGAGGAGCTCCTGCAGAAGCGCGTGCTGACGTACGGTTTGTCGGAGCTGCGGAAGTTCACGGCGAGACGCAAGCTGCGGGCGGGCATTCGGTCGGTGCTGGCGCTCAAGCGGATGCAGTCGTTGGCGTCGGCGTCCCTGCGCGAGCGATCGCTGGCCTCGGCGATGACGTCGATTTCGGAAGGCAGCGAGGCGGACGAGGACGACGACGAGCCGAAGTCGGCGGCGGTAGCGGCGGCGGAGCCGGTGGGCAAGTAAGCGCGGTGGAGCGATGGGTCTCTTCTCTTCTGCTCGTCGGTGGCGCCTTTGCCATTCACCCTCGCGGCGACGCCTTTCCCCTTTATATACATCAATAATTGACATTGCCGTGCTCGTCGATTGCCAAGCCTTTCGTTTTCCGCTTGTTTGTTTGTGGCTGTGTTTTCGTTTCCTTGCGGTTACTTTTCCATGTTTGACCCATCCGCCTCTGTGGTCGCCAGTCTCGTCTGGTGGGGATCGAGAGCCCGGTCGGGGTCAATGCACCAGTTGAATGTAGTGGACACCATGTAATTTCCTGCGGATACACAGGAAGGCATTTAATTACGCCCAGACACGGACATTGTGACAACGTCGTAGTTGGTGTTTGGTGATCGTTGTCATGACAAATAGCGCAGGCCAGTAACGCGACAGAACTAGCAGGAAGGAGACCACTGCAAGTGGATGGCGTCGAGACCCAACCCTTCACGGCCGTAGGCCCTTGTGGACCTTGCGTCGCCCCCTGAAGCCAAAGCGTCCTACCGTCACGATCACCAGAACCAGAAGCAACAGTTGTCACAAGTATCACAGGCCAGAGAGTAATTATAGTCACATTGCTCTCATGCGTATCCGCAGGAAATTACACGGTGTCCACTACATTCAACTGGTGCATTGACCCCGACCGGGCTCTCGATCCTCACCAGACGAGACTGGCGACCACAGAGGCGGATGGGTCAAACATGGAAAAGTAACCGCAAGGAAACGAAAACACAGC